>LPNX011089329.1:61350-74578 GCA_001517045.1 Pseudotsuga menziesii
GTAAAACATTTCTTCAATAAGAGATGTTTGTTTCAGTAAAAGCTCAGTTTTATGAATATCTACTTCAGTAAAAACTAGGTTTCGTGAATAGTGAAAATGGAATTTTATATAAAAAGATGCCAGAGATAAGTGTTGATCACATTAATGGAAATGGAATCCATTTATAGAATGCAATATTTTCTGCTCATGGGTATGGGTCTATATGTTAATGAAATTTTCTTCAAGAGCATAGGGCTTAATATATTTCTCTATTAACATAGTACTTTTATATTAAGGCAATTCATATGTTTTTTTTATTATTATTTCCAGTATGTCAAAAGGTTATATTTTTTAAAAAAATTTGTAAAATATGTCAAAATAGTGTATGCCAAAAACATATTTTTTTATTATTATTTGTAAAGTATGTCAAAATTTTTAATTATTTTAGGGTATTAATTATTTTAAAGACTGCAATAATAATTTGAGCTTTTAATCCTACAAACATAAAAATAAAAGTACAACTTCATATGGCATACATCTCTATTCATTTCAATTTTTGTATTGACTATATTGGTAATATAGTTATATCTTTTATTAATAACGTTTAGATATATAAATATTTTTTAAATGTATATACTATATTTATATTATATTTAAAAAATAAAATGTATATTTTGTATTGGTTTGTAAAATATGTAAAAAGTATTATTTATTTTTGGGTATTAATTAGTTTAAATATTCCAATAATAATTTGAGTTTTTAATCTTACAAACATAAAGATGAAAATACAACTTCATATGTGATACATTTCTATTCATTCCAATTTTTTATTGACTATAATGGTAACATAGTTATATGTTTTTATAAATATTGTTTAAATAGGAGGTGAGGCATATGGGGAGGTAGGTGAAGGAGGTAAATTAGGGGGAGGGGGAGGGGGAGGGGGAGGAGGGGAAGTAGAGGCAAGAGGAGTGAGAAGGAGAACGAGAGAGGAACAGGGAGGATGAGGAAGAGGTGTGGATGAGTTACTGGATGAGGAGAGTCGTAGTGGGGACAAGGGAGTGGCAGTGGTGGGGGGGTAGGAGGAGGAGAATGTTAGAGGAGGAAGAAAAGGGAGGAGGGGGTCGGGGGAGGAAAAGGGATGCATTAGAGTAAGAGGAGGTATGAGGAGGGACAAAAGGAGGAGGAGTTAAGGGAGGATGGGGAGGAGAAGTGAAAGGGAGAGGAGGGGAGGGAAGAGAAGGTGGAGGAGTGGAAGGGAGAGGCATGGAGGAAGAGGAGGAGGAAAGGAGTGAGGGAGCAAGGAGGGAGAGAGGAGGAGGAAGAGGTAGGGTCAATGGGAGAGCGAGGAGAAGGGAGGGAGGAGGGGGAGGAGGGGTGGAGGAGTGGGGGAGGGAAGAGGAGGAAGAAGGGCATGGGAGATAGAGGAACAATGTGGAGGAGAGAGGGAGGAGGGACAATGTGGAGGAGGGAGAGAGGAGGAGGAGGAGGTGGAGGCAAAGTGGAGGAGAGATGGATGAGGAAAGGAGGGGGTTGTGAGGAGGAGAGGGAGGAGGGTTAGGGAGAGTGGGAAGACAAAGAGAAGGGAGGGAGGAGATGTAGAAAGAGGAGGAGAAGGGAAGGGTTGGTGGAGGGAGAGAGGAAGAGGAGGAGGGAGGGGGGGTTTAGGAGGAGGAGGCAGGGGTAGATGAGGGATAGAGGAGGGAGGATGGAAGGGGAGAAAGGAGGAGGAGATGGAGGGAGGGTGGAGGAGAGAGGGATTAGGGTGAGGGAGTAAAGGAGCAGGGGAGGCAGGAGGATGGGGAGGAGAAGGGCAGTGGGGAAGGGGGAGGAGGAGGACAAGGGGAGGGAGGAGGTAGAGAGGAGGAGGGGGGGAGTAGGTGGAGAAGGAGGAGAAAGGAGGGAGGGTGGGGAATAAAGGAGGAGGAGGAGGAGGGAGGGTTGATAACAGAGGAAGAAGAAGGGAGGGATTAGCATTAGGAGAAGGAAGAGTGATGGAGGGAGAGGAGAGAAGGGAGGGAATGGGAGAGAGTAGGAGGAGGAGGAGGAAGAGTGGAGGGATGGTGTGGGAGAGAGGAGGGGGAGGAGGGAGGGTGTTGGAGAGAAGAGGAAGAGGAAGCGAAAGGAGTGGAGGAAGAAGAGGAGGAGGCCGAGTGGAGAAGAGAGGGAGGGGGAGGAGGAATTGAGAGGGGTGGAGCATGAGGATGAGGAGGAGTGGAAGGGAGATGAGTAGAGGAAGCGGAGGAGTGGGAGGGAGAGTGGTGGAGGAAAAGGAACATGAGGAGGATTGGAAGGGAGAGGGGTGGAAGAAGAGGATGAAGAAAGGGTAAACAAAGGGAGCAACGAGAGAGGGGGAGGTGGGAGTAGCGGGAGAGGGAGGAGGAGGAGGCGGAGGCAAAGTGGAAAGGAGAGGGGTGGAGGAAGAGGACAAATAAAGGAGGGGAGCATGAAGGAGAGGGAGGAGGAGGAAAGCAGAATGGGAGGGATAATGGATAAATGAGGAGGGTAGGTGGGAGTATGGGGATAGGGAGGAGGGAGGGCGAGGGAGAGAGTAGGAGGAGAAGGAATGGAGGAGAGAAGAGGAGGATGGAGGGCATCGGAGAGAGGAGGAGGATGAGGAGGATGAGGAGAAGAGAGGGGATGGAGGAGGGAGATAGGAAGAGGGGGAGGGATTGGGGTGTGGGGTGTAGGAGGAGGAGGAGTAAGGAGGAGGAACAAGGAGGTGGTTTGAGGAGGTGGAGATAGGAGGCATAAAATCTTGATATATTTTATTTGTTGAAACTATCTTCATAAAAAAAAGAGGTTGTTTTAGTAATTGCACTTCTGAAGTTGTTTACGTGAAAATAATTGCAGCACACTTTAAGTGTTACCTTTTATAAATGATTGAAATTATATTATGGCATACAAAACATGTATGTTGTAATACCATATATGTTTCATTTGGTGAAAATATCTCCATAAAGAATAGGAGGTTGTTTTGATATGGTTAAACTATACTAGTGTCATTTTAGGCAGCTGTTGTTTGAATTTGTTTGTTTATAACATGGATATGTAAGTCCTCATCAATTAAACTTATCGATTTCTTAACCAATTTCCATTGATATCCCCTATTATATTGATGGGTGACCATCATTTATTTACAATGATTTTCCATGGTGCTCGTACTATGGGAAGATATCCATTACTTAACCAAAGATCATTGGCATGAAATTTTGCTATATGAAATAGGATTCCTTCTTGGTATGAAATTATATATTTAAATTCAACTTCGATTCAGCCAGTATTCTATTCATCTGTAAGTACATGGCATATCATAGGAAAATATTTTTCCATGTCTTTGATTAACCAATGTTATGTTCATTTGTACACATGACATAGAATTGTATGTTTTGAAACCAGTATTTTGTTTATTTTTACATAAATAAAGTTAATTTCAAAAAGTCATAGATCAATTTTGAGAATCCATATTCTTATCATCTTGAAATAAATACAAGTACCCATTCATTCAAAAAAAAATTCAATGACAAATAAACATCTAAACTATGACAATTCCACAAAATGTAGACTAACAACAAAATAATTACATATAAATCATCTAAAGTTTAATTCATAATTCAGTAAATTCATCATTTCATCTTTTCAAGCAAGAGATATAACATTTGCATTAATCATATCACGAGGGGATGTTACAATTCCATTAAAAGGATGAGTATAGAACTGATAGATGTAATGTTTCATTAGAGCTAAGAGTGAGCGAGGATGTTTATAAATTTATTAATAGGGGCAAGGTGGCAATTCGTTTAGTAGGAGGATGGACATGTGTCATTGGTCCAGTCCTCTCCTTACAACCTTCCATGTGCCTTCATATTGTCCTTCTTTATAAAGACCACCCAATATTAGGTACTAGTTTGGTATGGTTGGTAGAAATAATGAAATACATTTTTTGAATGAAACGTTGTAAGAAAAAGGGATGAAATATTGGCTACAATCGCTTGAGATAATCTCATTTGGGAAATGGTTGGAAATATCTTATGTCACCCTCAAACAATTACAAGAGTGAGATTATTGGTACCTTGTCAACATCAATTAAGGAACAAACAAGGGAAAACATTTCACACACAAGATTTGAACTTGAGTGAGGTGGATAAACGACTTCTCATTTTAATCACATAATATAAGATGTACAATTAACATGATTATCAACGAAGTTATTTTATATTGTCAAAAATTAACAGCATACAAATATATGCTTTACTTCCATGGAAAATATTAATATGAAAATTAAAAATACGAGATACTCTCATAATGTTCTCTAAATCATAATAAAAAAATAAAAACAAAAATTATAATACAATGTTTACTCTAATATAAACCATTTTAATAAGTATATATTCATTAATTAAAATACCTAATTTCTTAAGAATGACCTAAATATGTTGACATTTTAGGACTTTCTAGAATCACAAGAACATAATCTTATCTCAAAAGATTTAAGTTGATCTTACTCTATGGTCTACCTCTATATTACATTAAGCCTTGTTACCATGATTAATCTTAAAATATTTATGCAATTTTACAACTTGCATTCTTAGAGAATGAAACCTTTCACTTCAATTCAATCTTACAAATCCTATATCAATAAATAATAAAAATATATGCACTATATTTTTATTGAAAATATTAAATATTTTTTTTCACTTTTAGAGTCTTATAAGTTATAATACATGTGAATGTTTTTCAAAAGCATGTTCAAGGTGAATGTCTTCCACATTAAAATTATATGTTTGTGAATGTTTTCAAAATTAAAATGATATGTTAACATTGTATAATGTATTTTCACAAAGATTATAATAACCTAACATTAAAATTAAACTTAAAATCATATCATATTTAAATTTATTCTATAAAAAAGAATCTTATTAAATACTTAAACTTTATACATGTAAAATTTTTACATCATTATTGATAATATTCATATTTAAAAAACAATAATAAATACAAAAAAAAATCATTCATACAAAATATAAATTGAAGTATCGTGAATGATAATATGTAAACGAATTTAATATTAACATTTTTAGATATTTTTATAATGCAAGGGATATAATAATTGTCCTTTTTATTATAGAATATAGTTTTATTGAAAGATGATCAATTATAATTGTTACCACTTTTTAAAATAATTTAAATAACAAAATAAATAAGTTGAATAAGGAAATTACAATATCATATAATTATTAAATGATAAAATTATAATTGAATTTTAATAATATATTGAGAACTTATAAAGGTGAGTTTGAGTTATTTCACAATTAGAGTATAGTGAAAATCACTAGAATGGTCATTGTTATTTCTTTTATTACAATTAATAGTATTATCTCAATTTAAAAGTGTCATTTTTTGTGTAAGTGGAATTTTTTAGGTCAAGGTTAAGGTTCAATGATGTGGCTCACTTGGCTTTAGTTTGGTAACCCTTCCATTCTTTGTTCTTCAAAATCCCAACCCTTTTTCCACAGTTGATTTCACCTCCAACCTAGATTGCACTTTGTTGTTCATAGGAGCTATGCTTAACTGATATTTGCAATATTTCTAATAGCGGGTAGACTCAAGAAATGGGTCCTCTCCCTTTTCTTCTAAAGGGATTTTATGGAGTAAGTAATTTAAACCCTAGTTTTCACCAGAAGGAATGAAATTGAGATGAATCACACATATTATTAGTGAAATAGTTAGATTTCCACATTTAATAGTTTATGAACCAATCCTGTAGATATCCATGAGTGTTTTTTTCACATTTGGAATCTTCTACATAGTGAAAATCCTTATATTTACTCTTGCAATTACTCTTTTTTTTATGGAATTTGATTCAAGAAAGGATAGCGATTTGGTTTTCAATTCCGGTCCCTCTATCATGGATAAATGTAATACCCTTATTTTTTACCTTTTGCATGTCTAATATATATTGTGTAAATGATGGAAATATGCTAGTAGATATTTGTAGTGAGAAAATGAATGGAAAGGCCTAACTAGTGAATGACTAGGCATGTATGATGTAAATATCTATATATGGGCCATGTGTTAGGCTTAGAATGAAGACTTAAATCTATGTAAATATTATTTTGGTAAACAATATAATGATATAAGATGGTTGTGTATAGAGCAGTAGGGGGTCTATGATTTCACTAGAGGGGAAGAGGAAAGGGGGCCTATGGGAAAGTGAATTCTCTTTTTCCAAGTTCCAACCTTATAAATCATCTATTTTCTATCAACTTCCTAAACAAATCAAATTATCACCTTTGAGTTATTAAAACCAACCATTGAATACATGTGATAGGTTGGTGGGAAAGGATTCTCATGTAGTTGAGGAAGGATGGGCTCAATATACTTCTTATGCCAATTGTAGGAGTCCTTCACTCTATGGTAAAAAATATGTCAGTTGTCATTCACTCTCATGTAAAAGTTGTTCTACATATTATGGTGTTCTCTCCATTTAATAATTAGGATAGCCTGTGACATTAATTACAATCGATACTATGAAGAGGAAATTATAGACATTAAAGTGAAGAATGATGGTTGTGGGTGAGCATATGGAATGAGCACGTTAGTAAAATCCCACCCACTAAACTCTTTTTTATCTTTTGATTCTTGCGAATGTAGGTATTAGTTGTATAGGATACTCTTTAGATTTATATAGTAGGTTGGAATCTTTATACACAGTAAAGAGCACTGCAAAGGAAAGGTTCTATGAGGAGATGGTGAGCATAAAGGGTAGGTCTTCCGTGTGTTATGTGGGATAGTTGAGCATATTTTTATGTTTTTGATGGTTTAATAGGTACATATTGTGTAAGAATGATGGAAAATCACTTGTGCCAAGAGATAGTGTTAGAAACCAAAATTTTCTCACTAACCTTGTGATCAATTTCATTACCATTATAAATCATAATTTGAAGAATTATAATCGTTTTCCATCTCACATCATGCATATGACCCGAGGAAGTGATTATATAAGGCTTTACCAAGAAGCTAATGTTCCTTGATTATATAAGGCTTTACCAAGAAGCTGATGTTCCTCAAATACATAAGGACTAAGCAACATTGGGTTATAATTAAATGAAATCCACTTCTCCTCGAATTCAAACCATTTTTCACATTATTGGGTTGTGCTCATACCTTAGAGTCCATTGGCATCATTGGTGTTGAAAACATTAATACGTTAGGTTTAAGTGTCTTTGTATAATTTGTAGTATTACTATCCATGCGAGGTGAATATGAAGAAGCATATGGAACAATCATAGAGACACCTTGGAATATGAAACCAAGGGTCACATACATTGTATATGTATGTACATGTCTTAATGAGAAATATGCATAAACACTTATCTATCTATTGTGTATTTGTCTATGTTAGTCAATTTTATTGTGTTCCATATTGGGAATCCCAGCACTCGTACTAAAGGCATTGTAAATCTTGTGCTGTGACTTGCATACTACCGATATTCTTATGCTATTTTTGAGAGTTTAGGTTCTTCCATATCATTAATACTGAATTTATTCCATTCCCTTCAATATTTTCTACATAGCTCCTTCCAACTAAATGCACTCTCCTTTGTCCTACTTGCACATATTTTTTTCTTTTTGGCCTACACTTCCACCTACCATATTATCTTCTTTCAGTATGGTGTTTCATGCCCTTGTTGTACTAGACACTATTGTGGCCTAGGCGTAATCCAAAGATCTAGGCATAGACTTCCATTCAAATCATTAACACATGAGGACCAAGCTTCCTTCCCCCCTTTCTATAATTTTGTTCTCTAAAGTGTTTTTCTAGGGATTCGGATGTTCATATTTCTTAGAGTAGTATCATGTTCAAATTTGTGAACAAATTTTGACTCTCTTCATGATACGTTGAATTCTGCATTTTGGAGCTGAGCATCCATACTCCATCATATTGCATATAATGAGCTATTACATGTTGTTTCATACTGCAATGGTTTGGTGCCTCCACAATTTTCCTTCATGTATTACTCACATCGCAATTGTTGAATGCATGAAGTAATTCAGTTGAATTGTTAAATGTGTATGGGTTAATGATTTATTCTTTGCATTATGGTGAGCTCTAATGGTGGAGACTTTCATGGAGACTCGCCCCTAGAGAAAGTAACATGGAGTTTCGTAATGGAGATAGAATGCGTTGGGTAGTGGAGACTAGTACCACATCACGTATTGGAGGAGTGGTGAAGCTACATATAGAACCAGAAGCACATTGAAAACTAGAGCCTTGCTACTGGCGCATTTTCCAAGTAATTCTATAGCACCAACAATGTGAATGAACTTATACTACTATATTAGATATACAAGGAATTCAAGGATTTTGCTTAATAAAGAATATATCTTTTGGGTATTAAACTATTTTCAGAGGTTGATCTAATTTCTCCCAAATATCATGCATCCTTAATAACATTACGGATGCTATGATAAATTCATTGTCATAGGGATGTGGTGTGGATGTAGTTAAAGACAAAATCATGCATAGGGACATTTAGCATGGAATTAATGGAAAATTTAGGCTAGGGTGATGACATTTAGACATACATAATGCCAATAAACATGATTGCTAATGACAATAACAACCCAATTGCCAATCACAATAACAAATCACATTTACAAATGTAATTAATAGAAATGTAGCTAATAATAATAATAATGATGATGATGTATAAGTATAATTACACCTATGTCAAAATATGTGGACAAATTTGAACAAAAATGAACAAAATTACATTGTTAACATGTATATTTAGCATATTTTATAGAAACAATGCAATACATTTTGATTGGCTATGAGTTTTATAAACATAGTAATTCCATTTATATCTTCTTGTTTTGGCCAATGGACACCATTTATATAAAAATATTGTACAATGTTTCTTTTTACTCTTGGAAAAAACACAATTTAACAAGGTCTATTTTAACAAAATGGATAATCTAAATTTCAGTAAATTAAAACAATATATATAATATTTATTTCAATATTTAAATAAGATTCTAAAATGTTTACATTAACCTAATTAAAACAAAATACAATTTAACACCAAATATTTAGACAAATATATAATGTATACATTTTTATAAGTTTGTTTTCTTTTAATGTTTTTTTTTTAAGCTTTATGCTTTTTCCTAAATAAAATAAAGCTTTAAGCTTTATGTTTGTTTTTTAAACATTTCGTAGCTTAGAGTGATACACTTTAAATTGCTTTACGTCTCTTTCACTTTAAGCTTTTAAGGATTCAATTGGGATTCGAGAGAAACAGCGATGGCGTAACTTCTGTATTGTATTGTCTCTCAAGTATTTTCGGTTTCTGGCATTTCTGCATTCTTGGTTTCTGGCATTTCCGCATTCTCCATTGTATTGGCATTTCCGCATTCTGCAATTTCTGGGAAACATGCAAAATGCACGTTGGCATTTCTGGGTATCTAGTCTCACCATTGGCTTATTTCTTTCAATTTCATGTGTTTATTCATTTCTAAATTCATTTACAGATTTCTGATATTTCATGTATTCATTCATTTACAAGCATTTCAACTTATTTCTGTTTCTGCAATTTCTGGCATTTCTGCAATTTTTAAGGTTTATGTTGTTTTTCTGTATGTTGTTTTTCCCTTCTTTAAGCTTTTTCTTGTTTCCTTTTATGTTGCTTTTTCCTCTTTAAGCTTTTTAAGCTTTTTCTTATTTCCTTTTTAAGCTTTTCTAGTTTCCTTTCCAAGCTTTTCCTGGTTTCTCTAAGCTTTTCTTGCTTTCTCACAATCTTCTTTTAAAACGACCATTAGCAGCATGCTTCTCCACTGTTTTGTATCCGCTTCACCAAGGGCATTTCCGCATTCTGCAATTTGTGGTATTACCGCATTCTCCAATTTCTGACAGGCATTTCTGCAATTTTGGCAGGCATTTCTGCTTCAGTAATTTCTTGCATTTACGCAACTTCTCCTCTTTCCATTTCGTTTATGGTTTTCTTTCCTTTCGTTTCGTTTCGTGCTTTCAAGGTGCATGGGATGTGGCATATGCAATGGCCGTCTTTTCATTTCGTTTATGGTTTTCTTTCATTTCGTTTCGTTCTTTCAAGGTGCATGGGATGTGGCGTATGCAATGCCCGTCTTTTCATTTCGTGCTTTCAAGGTGCATGGGATTTGGCGTATGCAATGGTTTTATTGTTTCGCATGATAGAAACATTCTAAGAACAGCAGCACTGTCTGCTCTGCTCTGCCATATGAGAGAAAGATTCGATTGCTCTGCTTTCGTTTATATTGATGTTTATTGTTTTCTTTAGTTTCGTGCTTTCTGCCATATGATAGAGAGATTTGATTGCTCTGCTTTCTAGATCAATGGTTTTAGTGTTTCGATTGATGCCCCACATTGTCTGCTCTGCTCTGCCATAAGAGAAGATCTGATTGCTTTTCTATGCTCTGCCATATGTGGATGCTATCAAGTAATGCAGTATTCTTAATTCATTTCTTTTAAGATTGCCCTCTATTTTTACGGCAGATATTGGTCTAAATTCTTGAATTCTTTTAAGATTGCCCTCTATTTTTACGGCAGATATTGACGGTCTAAATTCTTGAAATGTGCAGGTAGTTATACATTAATTAGTTACAATTTTGTTGGGCATATAAGGATTATACATGCAGACTGCAGCAATGTCCAAAGCTATATGTTAGTTTTGGAGGTCAGCTAAACTGGATGATCATCGATCATTATCAGAATTATGCAGGGAAACATGCAGAATGCACACAAAAGGTAAGCATATCTAGTCTCACCAACTATTTATTTAATGTCTTCATTACTTATTATAGAGTGATATTTTCATATTACAGAGTGATATTTTACTGAATGGGATACCTTTTTTATAGACATATTTATGTCTTCTCCCACATGTACCATATGTATTACTATTGTGCTTCCATATTAAATCTTGATATTTTTCATTTGATATGTTCTCTCTTCATTAAATGGTACTTTTTCTCTAGGTTGCAAGCGTAGGTTCAATTTTTTATACATTAACATAGTTTACAAAACCCTTTTCTGCTTTTTATGCATCTGCATAGTGGTAGTGGGGAGAATTGAGGGGAAGTGGGGAGAAGTGGGTGGGGGGGCTAGGCAGGGCGGTAGGAGGAGGAGAATGTTAGACGAGGAAGATTAGGGAGGAGAAGGTAGGATGAGGAGTTAAGGGAGGATGGGGAGGAGAAGTGAAAGGGAGAGGGGTGGAGGGAAGAGAAGGTGGAGGAGTGGAAGGGAGAGGCATGGAGGAAGAGGAGGAGGAAAGGAGCGAGCGAGGGAGGAAGAGAAGGGGAGGGGAGAGGGGGGAGGGAGGAGGAGGGAGAGAGGAGGGGGATGAGGATGAGGAGAAGGGACATTGGGGTTTGATGAGGGAAAGAGGAGGGAGGGAGGAAGACAGAGGATCAACGGGAGAGAGAGGAGAAGGGAGAGAGGAGGAGGAGGAGTGGGGGAGGGAAGAGGAGGAAGCAAGGAATGGGAGAGAAAGGAGGAGGAGGAGGTAGAGGGAGCCTGGAGGAAAGAAAGAGGGAGGGATTGGAGGTGGGAGAGAGGAGGGGGAGAAAGTAGGGGGAAGAGGTAGGGTTAAGCAGAGAGGGAGGATAAGGGATGGAGGAGGAGGAGGAAGGGGGAGGAGTAAGTGAGGGAAGAGGAGGAAGCAAGGAATGGGAGAGAAAGGAGGAGGAGGAGGGGAAGGGGAGGGGGGGGGAGGAAGAGGAGGGAGGGGGAGGAGGAGAAGGGAGGCGGGAAAGGGGGAGGAGGAGGAAGAGAGGGAGGGGGAGGGAGGGAGGGGGAGGAGGAGAAGGGAGGCGGGAAAGGGGGAGGAGGAGGAGGATAAGGGGAGGGAGGAGGTAGAGAGGATGAGGGAGTAGGGGGAGAGAGGGGTAGGGTGTAAGGGGAGAGAGCGGGAGGGGGTGGAGGAAGGAGTACAGTGAAAAGGAGGAGTATGGAGGGAGGAGGGAGGGAGGGTGAGGGAGAAAGTAGTAGTTTAAGGGAGGGTGGAGAGAAGAGGGAGGAGAAGGAAGGGAGTAGGAGTAGGAGGACGAGGAGTGGGGTACAGAGAGGGGAGAAGGGAGGGAATGGGAGAGAGGAGGAGGAGGAGTAAGGGTGGAGGGAGGGTGTGGGATAGAGGAAGGGAAGGAGGGAGGGTGCTGGAGAGATGATCAAGAGGTAGAGAAAGGAGTGCAGGAAGGGGAGGAAGGAGGGTGCTAGAGAGATGATGAAGAGGAAGGGAAAGGAGTATAGCAAGAGGAGGTAGTGGCAGAGTTGAGAAGAGAGGGAGGAGGAGAAGGAGGAGGAGGAACAAAGAGGGGTGGAGGAAGATGATTAGGAGGAGTGAAAGGGAGACGGGTGGAGGACAAGGATGAGGAGAAGTGGAAGGGAGAGAGGTAGAGGAAGAGGAGGAGGAGGAATGTAAGGGAGAGGGGTGGAAAAAGAGGATGAAGAAAGGATAAGGGGAGGGAGGAGGGAGAGAGGAGGAAGTGGAAGTATGGGGGGAAGGGGTGGAGCAGGGAGAGAGAGGACAAAGAAAGGAGTGGGGCATGAAGGAAAGGGAGGAGGAGAAAATAAGAATGGGACGGAGAAGGGAGAAACGAGGAGGGATGGTGGGGGAGAGAGGAGAAGGTGGGAGTAGGGGGATAGGGAGGAGGGAGAGAATAGGAGGAGGTGGGAGTAGAGGGATAGGGAGGAGGGAGAAAGTAGGAGGATGAGGTAGAGGGAGGGTAGAGTGGAGAGGAAGGGAGTAGGAGGAGGAGGAGGGGAGGAGAGAATAGGATGAGGGAGGGAATCGAAGAGAGGACGACATAGGGAGAGTGGAGGAGAGAGGAGGGAGGGGTAGGGTTGGGGATGGAGAGAGGAGGGAAGGGTAGGGTGAGGGATGGGGAGAGAGGTATATTGGAAGGGAGAGGGGTGGAGAAAGAGGACAAAGAAAGGAGTGGGGTATGAATGAAAGGGAGGACGAGAAAAGGAGAATTGGAGGGAGAAGGCAGAAGGGAGGAGGGACAGTGGGGGATAGAGGAGGAGGTGGAAGTAGGGGGATAGGGAGGATGGAGAGAGTAGAAGGAGGCAGAGGGATGGTAGAGGGGAGAGGAAGGGAGTAGGAGGAAGAGGAGTGGAGGACAGAATAGGAGGAGGGAGGGAATCAAAGAGAGGAGGAGGTGGCAGAGGGAGAGTGGAGGAGAGAGGAGGGAGGGGCAGGGTGGGCGA
>LPNX011089338.1:5087-83872 GCA_001517045.1 Pseudotsuga menziesii
TACTAATCCTCATGACCCTGTATGGTATAATCTTCTACTGTTTGTATGTGAAAAATGCATTTATTTTTAGTATTAAGTTCCAAAGGAAAATATAGCAGAAATAACAAGATATTACCTTGAGAAGTATGATATTTCTGTCTAGCATGTATAAACTTTTACTAAACAAATTGTATGCAGAAATCTGAACTGTAACTTCAAAGACTTGTTAGCATCGAACCATACTTCTTACCTGTATATCTGTAATAGAAGAAAATGGCTACGTTAGCTCGAAAGCTAAGTAACCCAGCCCTTTACGACAAACCACCTTATGTCGCAAACAGAAAATTAATCAGTAGCTGAAAAGAAAAATGCTCTTCAAAGTACAGAGTATTTAAAATAAATATTCAGTTACAATTTAAATAGTATAAACTAATCAGCCAGTTAACAACTGCATTTAATGTGATTATATGTTATTTTTAAAAGTTTTAAATTTTTCAAAATTTTGGGGTTTTGACAGATCCAATGAAGCCTTTGTCTTTGCTGTTCCATATGCTAATGTTTCTGATATATCAGATTTATATCAGCCTCATATCATATCTGGAAAGGTGCTACATCAGATTGGAATATTGACATGTGATTCACATCACGATTTTGCAGCTATTCAGGGAATTGGGTGTGAAATAAATTATCTTAATTTTTGTACTCTTTGGGAAGGAGTATGCACAGATGTCTTTTCCATTTCAGATTATGTTTGCATACCAGAGTTTGAAAGCAGCAAGAAGCATTCAGATAATGCTCCTACTTCATCAGTTGATGAGATACAAGGAGTCTCTCCTCTTCCTTCTTGCAGGTTCTACACTCTAGCTCATGATCATGGAGTTCATGATTTCTTTAGCAAGTCCTTCATCCATAAGTAGTTAATTCAGCTCATTAAAGTGAATATGAAGATATTTTGAAGACATATTTCAAATTTGTTTCCTTTTCCTAACTTGATGGAGGATTTTCCCCATGGGGTTTTGCCTCTTTCCTCACTTTTATGGACATAATAATTGTTAAAGGGTGACCATAGCCTTGTTGCTGGGCCCTATATGCATCTATATTTTTTTTCAAACCATCATAAAGTCAGACTTATAGGAGGGTGTTGGAATATATTAAACCCACTCATAACTTAGGATAAAATAAATAATGATTATTTGATTAATTATTCACCCACTAACTTAATTAGTTGGCATCCACTAGCACCTTAAATTCAAACATGCCATCTATATCCTAGGAGTGATTTATTTCTAATTCTGGGTTGATATTGACCACCTTTTGACCATCCAAAATTAGTATACAACACTTTACAGCAGATTCTTCTTTATTCTACTTTTCCTGCTTTTCCGTGGATAAGGTAAAGCTAGTCAAACTAGGAAACTGGGTGCTTTTGTTGCCAACCCATCCTTCATGCCTTTTCCTCCATTTTCTACGATTAGCATGTTTTTTCCATCTCCTTGACAACTCACTCATGCCTTTTCCAATTCATGAGGTCCTTGATTGACTTGGGAAGTGTTGTAGCCACCTATGGGGGTTTGCTATATTTTGGTAAGTCATCCTTTTTTAGCTTTATGAGTTGTCTCCATACAACTCAATTTTCCTATGAGGGATGTACTATTTATGTACACTATTATTCATCATTATTTAATGGAAGGATACACACCAATATTCATCTCTTCATTCATGTGATTCAGTCTCTTTTCTTCTCTCTATTTTTCTTGTGTATGCTTGTGAGAATTCTTAGTAGCAAGATCTATTTCCTGTGCTTATTCTTAGCATCATTTCTGATAGCATTGATCTATTATTTATACACTAATTTAGGTTAATTAATCTAATAGAAAGTATGAACAAGGGAGGATTAATAATCCTAACAAGTGTAGACCTAGCCCTCATCTAGGTGTTCATCATCTCCATGATCAAGCAATCGCATAGGTACGGCCCAAGACCATCCATTACATCCACTGCAATCACATGCGTCTCATACCATCATATTGTCATATCCAAATCACCTCATCATCATACACAGAGCACAACCTAGATGCATACCACATACCACCTGCATTCTACCAACATAAGAGCTCATCAGGACTCATTACGTCACCAAGACAACATGCATATTCCACTATGTGAGAATCGCTTAGGATCACACCAAGTGCATTAAATATTTCCACGGTCAGTCCACATTCTACCAATATAGGAGCACAACAGTGTTAGAAAATAGGATCGCATAGAAATAGCAATTATACAGTAAAATAATTAAACAAGATGCAAACACATTAAACACATTACAAGAGAGACACACATATAATGTGATTCACCCAAGATGGGATAAGTCCACACAAAAATTTCCAGTCCTTTATTTTATACCATCCAAAAAAATGAAGGGATACAACCTACATCAACCCCGCTGCACTTCCTCTTCACACTCTCACAGTCTCTCTCCCGCAATTACATAGATTATTTACAATACTACAATACAATACACAGTCGTATTACAATGCTTTCCTTTTAAAGGGGAAATACCTTGGGAAAATACTATGGGTCAGCTAATACCACGGGTCTGCAAACTGTTAGCCAACAAACATCCCAAAAACAATGTCCCCTTGCACCCTCCGGCTGGGACGAGTGTACAGTAAACCTGGGGTACAAACACAACTGAACAATAACGTCTCTGAATCTGGAATATCGGGATACACAACCAACAAGTAGTACTTATTACATCACCCAGACAATATGTGTCTTCCGCTATGCGAGAATCGCTTAGGTGCACACCAAGTGTGATGTGACCTATCATAATATCCAACATGGAAACACACAAGGACTGATTACTTTCAAGGATAAACTGCATTCTATGCCAGGACTAATTACATCTAAGAACAACCTCAAGGACTTATTACATCCAGGGATAACCAACATTCTATGCTAGGACTGATTATATCCGAGGATAACCTTCTAGGAATCTTTACATCAAAGTATAACCTCAAGGACTTATTACATCCAAGGATAACCTTTGTTTTATGCGAGGACTTATTACATCTAAGGATAACCTTCCGGGACTTACTACATCCAAGGATAACCTGACAGGATGATTACTTCCCGGGACAACTTGCATTCTACACCAAGACTGCTTACATCCGAGGACAACTTGTATCACTTTTCATGTGATATCTCGTTCTAGTGCATCTGCGTCTTCTGGTATTTCATCATATCTTAGCATGGGAGCACGCCAGGACTGATTACCTCTAAGGAAAACCTGTGTCTCTGACCATGCTAGAACTCATCACTCCCTCTTTCTATGGAGCTCATTCATGATCACACCAAGTCTCTCTCTGAAGTATTCAAACTTCACTTTGGCTAGCATCTTAGTCAATACATTGACTATCTGCTCATTTGTCACTAGGTAGTGGAGTTTCACTACTCCTCTCTACACCATATTATGAAAATAGTGGTACTTGATCTCGATATGCTTCAACTTGTCATATAACACCAATTTATTGTCATGTCCCCATCCCAATAAGGCTACTAGTTAACAATGTTTCACCAACATACTAGTTCCCTAGGTTGAGGTGGAGGCATTAAATTTTGCAATAAGGGAGCTATGCGACCCAAGAGGACCTTAATTTACCATCTACACATTAAATTGGGTCATATAAATAATAAATATTGAGAAACTAAAGTGGCATTGCTTCATGGAGACACTTGGAGGTTCATGGAGACCTTGGGTGGCTAGATTCCTCCCTACATTTGTCATAACCTACCCCCAAATTTGAAATTATGAGGAATGGAAAATTATTGGGAGATGAATAGGTGTCAAGTAACATATCATGAGACAAATTATTCGAATTGGTGAAGAGGAATGACTCCCCATGGAAGAGGAAGAGACTAGGAAGAAAATATGCGCCACTTAGAGGGAGATTCCATGCACTCTATGACAACAATGATGGAAGAATCTATGAAAAAATCAGACATGATTGCAGAACTATGAAAATATGACATTTCAGGGATAAAAATAGCCACCAATAGAGTGCATTTTGAGGTAAATGGCATCCATTTGAATTTGGAAGAAGATTGAGGCATGAGGAAGAGGACAAGTGTCATAGGGGTTACTAAAAAACTAGGATGAGTTGGAGGAAGCCTATGGAGGGGAATTCGACCTTAGAGGACCTTACGAGGATTATTAAAATATTTCATGAGGTATGAGAATATATTTTTATCATTTTTAGGATTTTCCTTTGGCATTTTGGAAAGCACTAGCTTTCCCATTGCACAGTGAGTGCTCACTCTCCTTGCTAGCGAGCCAATTTCGAGGGATTTGGATTCTCAACCAAATTGGATGTTGGAGGGGCCACCCTGAGATATAATTTGGATCTTAATGGAGTGTTTTTATTTCATATATAATCCTGATATAGTTCTTTATTCATCTCTGTCCCCATTCTTTCGTCCCCCATCTCATTATTCTTATGTTTTTGTATGATGGTTCACTAGTGTGAATGGTGCTTGTGCTTTGTTGAGCTCAATTGATGCCCAAGCATGGGTGAATGATGTTTATCTTTGTAAAATGTTCCCCATACTCTCTCCAATTCTAATTATCATAAATACATATGAAAAATTCCCACATTTCCAACCTATGGTTTGGCTAGTTTCCATGCATTGGTTTCCATTTCAAAGGAGTTGAGTATCTGATTTGTATTAAGGGGTTTCTCTGATGTTAAATTCTGTTGATTAGGATATTTTTATTCTGTATATATTTCACAATCTTAATTCTCTTTTCTGAACCATTTCATGTACATTTTATGAGTTGAATTAAAGCTATCAATGTCATTTCCCTTAAGCAATATCACTGAAAATTATCATTCGAATGTGGAACTCTATAACTAGTTTTCAGAACTAATAAACACATATAATTATAGAAAATGAGGTATAATATTATTCCCAATACTCTTTTTATCAATTTTGGAGGGTCTCATATGAGTTGGGAATCCATTTTTTCTTATACCCTGGGGGGACTTCACCACAATTTACTAGTAATTTTTCCCTTTTCACCAGTAACCAAAAATAAAGTTGCATAGGTATAAAAATAGTTATAAAGTGACCATATATTATTATTATTGGTATTAAGACTCACCATATCACTCCCTACCAAATTCAGGAATCTTTTGTGCCATTTGGAACTCCTAGAGTCAAGACTAGTTAACCCGAATTTTCCCCAAATTGTGCCTTTGTTTAGAAATTTCATATTGTGTCATTACAGTGGTATCAAAGCATGATATTAGCACCTTTTTTAGTTTCCTATTCATGTTTTCTAATGATATTCTTCCCCCATTAGAAACTGAGACTAAATATATTAACAATGGAAGAGAACAAGGTGTAGAAGTTAATTCTGAGTACGAGAAGATTAGGGAAAAACTAGGATTCAGAGATATGGAGGATAAGGGGTATAATGAGGAACTTAAAAAATTCTTGAATATATCTCTTGAAAATATGGGCAGACATTTTATGCAAGGGTTCTAATTTTTGGCTAGCCAACTTGGGGGCAAGTCAACACCCGGGAGTAGTAATAGTACACCTCATGATTAGAAGAAGACCTATGGGGAAGTTATTTTTCAAAGACTATAACTCATAACCGACCCCATGAATTCAAGAATTATATTGGACCTGCAATTCCTAAGTTTTTAGAGTCTAAAGAGGGCCCTTACACTACTTATGATGTGAAGGAAGCAACAAATGAATGTCATCAACTATGTGATGAATGTAGGAAAGTCCTACCTTTCGATCAGTTCATCAGGGCCTCTCTTTAGTTTAAGAAAGGAGGAATTGGGAATAGGGCACCTCCTCTTAATCGGGAATAAAATTATACCATTGGAAAAGTAATTATTTTTTTTTATGGTTCTTCACAAATTTTTGCTAGTGCTTGGCTACAAAAACTAAGTGTGTATTTCCAGTTAAATCCTATAATTGAAGAAGATGCACTGAAAAAGGCCATTTTACATATTGAAGTGGAAGATAATGATTGGTGGTTCCATGGTATTAGAATATTGGGACATGATCAATTTTTATCCTATGAGGGTTTCTCTAATTCCTTAATGTAGATATTTGAGAGGAAAGACCCCAAACTTCCTTTCAAAGAACTACCACAATTAAAACAAATTGGAACTCATGAATCATATATGTTAGAATTTGGAAGGATATTGGTAATGGTTTTTTATGTTTCTATGGCTAGGTTGGTTTTACTATTTAATGAAGGATTGACAAAACATTTGAAAGGACTCGTGAAATCCCACAAGCCAGATACATTGAAGGATGCCATGAATTTCACAAGAGAATTGTAGAATGTGTTGTCCAAATTCAAATATCCCCATAAGCCTAATTTCCATTCCAAATTCAAGGAAAGAAGGAAACCATGGGAAATCGACTCTTTTGTCAAGGATAACAAGCAAAGAATAACTCAAAATAAATAAATTGTGCTTCACCTCTTAGAAACCTTGGGTTACTGGACATAGGTGTGCAAAAGGGAAGGCACACTACATTGAGGTTTTCTCTGAAGATGAGGAAGAGGGAGGAGAGGAAGAAGCACAACTTGAAACTTAATAAGAGGGGTATGAAAAAATATAATAATAACAACCCACTCCTAAGACAGGAAAAATTGCAATACTTTTAGGTGGACCTAGATTTCACACCCTTAGACTCAAGGGTAACATACAAGTACAAAAGGAAACAGTCCTAGTGGATGGAGGAGCCACTCATAACTTAATAGATGCAACCTTGGTGGAGAGGAGAAATTTACAAGATGAAACTTTTGATGGTTTCATAGTCATCATTCTAGGTAACAATTCTATGGACTGCACCAAATGGATTCCAAAGCTTTAAGTTACAATAGGAAATCATACTATTACTGACCATTTCTATGTAGTGAATGTGGATGCTAAAAATGTGGTTTTAGGATTCCAATGGTTGTATATTTAGGTGATCATATAGTGAACTATCAAGTCCCTGAAATTAGGTTTAAAAACTTGGAGGGGAAACCCATCTTATTGAGAGGAATGCACACTTACCCAAATCAAGTGGTGTCCTCTCTTAGTATGAGGTCCATCTTGAGGCATGGAGACATAGAATAGGATGTTGAATGTTTGATTACATCTTCTAAGCCTCACTTGAAGGTTGCCAAGCATCCTAAGGAAAAAGATTAGCTATTGAGTAAGTCTGAGAAGGTTTTTGAATACCTTACCCCAGGGAGACCACCAGATAGAGGGGTGGATCATACCATTGAGTTAGATATAGGAACCCAACCTATCAAAATGAAACCCTATAGGCACCCCAAATGGATTCGATATGATATTGAGGAGGCCATTAAATAAATTTTGGAATTGGGTCTCATAAGGCCTAGTTCAAGCCCTTATGCTTCTTCAGTTGTTATGGTAAAGAAAAAGGATGGAACCTTGAGGATGTGCATTGATTTTATAGCCTTGAATAAGAAGAAAATGAATAATATATATCCTATCCCAAGGATTTATGAGCTCATGGATGAGCTCCATGGATCAATGTTCTTCTCAAAGATTGATCTTAGATCTCGTTATCATCAAATTCGAATGAGGGAGGAAGACATGCCAAAGACTGCTTTCAGATTCCCCTATGGTCACTTTGAGTTTGTTTCCATTCCCTTTGGAATGACAAATGCTCCTACCACATTCCAATCATGCATGAAAAATATCTTCCACAAGAAACTTCATAAGTTTGTACTGGTTTTCTTTGATGACATTCTTATTTACAGTAAAACATGGAAAGAACATTTGCATAATTTAGAAGTGGTATTAAAAATTTTGCATGATCAATATTTGTTTGTTAATATGTCAAAATGTGAGTTTAGTTTGACATAAATTTTATATCTTGGACACATCATTGGTCAATATGGTGTGAAGGTGGATATGGAAAAAATAAAAGCCATTAAAGAATGGCCTCGTCCCAAAAATCTCACTAAATTGAGAGGATTCATTGGAATTTGTACCTACTATAGAAAGTTTGTGATGGGGTTCTCCCAACTCACTTCACCTATCACTGATTTGGAAAAGAAGGATGATTTACAAAGGCATGAAGAGGCCAAAAAATATTTCCATAGAATGAAAGAGGTAATAAGAAATTGTCCTATTCTAGCATTGCGTGATTTTTCTAAACCATTTGTATTGGAGTGTGATGCATCAAGGTATGGCATTGGAGCAATCCTAAAGAAAGGAAAACACCCAATATATTTAAATATCAAGAAGATACAACCACATGAGAATATTTACTCTAATTATTATAAATAAATGTTAACAATCATGCATACTTTGATCAAGTTTAGGCAATACTTGGTGGGGAACAAGTTTGTGGTCAAAGCTGACCATAACAACTTAAGGTACTTCCTCACTCAAAAGGATATAAATGAAAGGAAACAAAAGTGGTCAAGTAAGATTCAATAATTTTACTTTTATATTGAATATGTTAAGGTTGAGAATAATGTGGTAGAACATGCTTTATCTAGAAGACCTTCTATTTCTCTAATGGATATTGCAGAAAATTGGAAAGCTATATTAGAAGTAGAATATGCCAAGGATAGGTTTTCTTATGATATTTTTTATGGGACTAACCATGATTATAAGTATAAGGTGTTAAAACGAATCATCTACTACAAATATATAATCTATTTGGTCCCTGGTTCGAGTTTGAAGGAGAAAGTCTTGAAGAGAGCTCATGATTCTCCTCTAGCATGCCACCCTCGTTTCTTCAAAACATATAGAATGTTGAGAGAAAAAATCTCTTGGAAAGGGCTCAAGAATGATGTTATTAAATAGGTTAATTAATTACCCACATTTCAGCAAAAGAAAGTGGAGCACACTCATCCAGTTGGCCTCTTACACCCCTTTCCTATTCCAGAACAAAAAAGGGAGAGAATTTCCATGGATTTCATAACTGGTTTTCCCAAAGTACTTGGTAAGGATTTCATATTTGTAGTGGTGGATATACTCACTAAATTTGATCTTTTATTTTCTATTACTGCAAATTTCACTGCTGCACAAGTGGCCAAGCTATTCTTTAAAGAAATTTTCAGATTGCATGGGCTTCCCAAGAGAATTGTTAGCGATAGAGATAGCATATTTTTAGTGCATTTTGGCAAGAACTCTTCAAAATGGTGGAGACAAATTTGACTCATAGCACAAGATATCATCCAAAAATTGATGGCTAAATAGAGAGGGTGAATCAATGGTTGTAAGTATTCTTGAGGAACTATGTTAGTGGGAAGCAAAAGGCATGGATCAAATGGTTGCATTTGTGTGATTTTTTCTATAATACTACTTTTCACATGTCCATTGGAATGTATCCTTTCAAATAAATTTATGGTTACGATGCATCCATTTTTATTGAACGCATTTTCGTGATAGTAGAGCTCCAAAACCTAAGTATTGGATTAAAGAAAGTCCAGAAAATTTGAAGGTTTTGAAAGATAACTTACAAGTTGCCCAAAATAAACAAAAACAATATGCAGATCAACATAGAGTGGACAGAAACTTCCAGGTGAATGAATTGGTATATTTTAGGTTTCATCATTAAAAACAAACCACCGTAAAGGGTAAAGGTTCAAAAAATCTCAAACCAATGTCTTATGGTCCCTACAAAGTGGCTCAAAAAATTGGATAAGTGGCCTACGAATTGGAGCTTCCAGCAAGAAGTAAAATTCATAATGTATTTCATGTTTCAGGTCTAAAGAAGGTTACATGTCAGCATATCTCATTTTCAGAAACATTAACTCCCTTGGATGATGAAGACAACTTATTCTCATTTCAGAAAAAATATTGAAGACAAGGGAAAGGAAGTTAAGAAGCGGAACAATAAGGGAATGCTTGGTACAATGGAAATATTTTCCTAGTGAGGAAGCCACTTGGGAAGATGAAATTTTTTTGAAGCATCCAAACTTGGAATTTATTGAGGACAAGAAATATTTGGTGTGGAGGACTATCATGTCCCCATCCCAATAAGACTACTAGTTAACAATGTTTCACCAAC
Source organism: Pseudotsuga menziesii (assembly GCA_001517045.1). Taxonomy (NCBI): domain Eukaryota; kingdom Viridiplantae; phylum Streptophyta; class Pinopsida; order Pinales; family Pinaceae; genus Pseudotsuga; species Pseudotsuga menziesii. Next base: position 15,138 of record LPNX011089338.1, read on the forward strand.
CTACTAGTTCCCTAAGTTGAAGTGGAGGCATTCAATTTTGCAATAAGGGAGATATGAGATCCAAGAGGACCTTATTTTACCATATACACATTAAATTGGGTCATATAAATAATAAATATGGAGAAAATAAAGTGGCATTGGTTCATGGAGACACTTGGAGGTTCATGGAGACCTTGGGAGGCTAGATTCCTCCGTACACTTGTCATAACCTACCCACAAATTAGAAATTATGAGGAATGGAATGTTCTGGGGAGATGAAGAGGTGTCAAGTAACATATAATGAGACAAATTATTCTAATTGGTGAAGATGTATAACTCTCCATGGAAGAGGAAGAGACTAGGAAGAAAATATGTGCCACTTGGAGGGAGATTCCCTGCACTCTATGACAACAATGATGGAATAATCTATGAAAAAATCATAATTGATTTCAGACCTATGAAAATATGGCATGTCAAGGATAAAAATATCCACCAATAGGATGCATTTGGAGGTAATTGGAAACCATTCAAATTTGGAATAAGATTGAGGCATGACAAAGAGGACAAGTGTCATAGGGGTTACTAAACAACTAGGATGAGTTGGAGGAATCCCGTGGAGGGGAATTCGACTTTAGAGGACCTTATGAGGATTATAAAAATATTTCATGAGGAAGGGTAATATATTTTTATCATTTTCAGAATTTTCCTTTGGCATTTTGGAAAGCACTAGCTTGTCCATTGCACGGTGAATGCTCACTCTCCCTGCTAGTGAGCCAATTTCGAGGGGGTTGGATTGCCATCCAAATTATCTGTTGGAGGGGCCACCCTGAAATCTCATTTGGATATGAATTTAATTTTTTTATTTCATATATAAGGTTGATACAGTTCATTATTCATATCTTTCCCCATTATTTCATCCCCCATCTCATTATTCCCATGTTTTCATATGATGGTGCACTAGTGTGAATGGGACTTGTGTTTTGTTGAGCTCAGTTGATTCCAAAGCATGGGTGAATGATTTTTGTCTCTATAATATGTTCCACATACTCTCTTTAAATAAATTTATCATAATTACATAAGAAAAATGTCCACGTTTCCAAGCTATGGTTTGATTAGTTTCCATTTTAAAGGACTTGAGTATTTGATTTGTATTGAGGATTTTCTCTGATAATAAATGTTGTCAAATAGGATATTTTTATGTTATAGAAGGTATACATTATTCATGCTCTTTTTTGAACCATTTCCTTTACATTTTATGAGTTGAAGTATAGCTATTAATGTCGATTGCCTTAAGCAATATCACTGAAAATCATAATTCGAATGTGGAACTCTATAAATAGTTTGTAGAACTTATAACCACATATAATGACATATAATGAGGTCTAATATAAGTCCCCATAATCTGTTTATAAATTTTGTAGGTTTGCATATGAGTTGGGAAACCCTTTTTGCTTATACTCTAGGGTGGATTTCACCACAATTTACTAGTAATTTTGCCCTTTTTTCCAGTAACCCAAAATGAAGTTTCAGAGGTATAAAACCAGTTCTAAAGTGACCAAAGAGTATTTTTAGAGGTATTAATACTCACCATATCATTTCCTACCCAATTTAGGACCCTTTTGTGTCATGTGGAACTTCTAGAGTCAAGACTAGTTAACTCGAATTTGCCCCAAATTGTGCCTTTGTTTGGAAATTTAATATTGGGTCATTACAGTTCTCTAAAAAAATCACTCAATTATGGCTGTCACAAAATATATAAGTCACCTCTATCTGGATATCAAAAAAATTAGACAGTAGTTTCCCAATCCATACTGCCTCACAAGTACTAGCCGAGCAAGCTGCAACATACTCTGGCTTGGTTGTACTCAGCATCATGCGGGACTACTTCCTACTAAACTAGGATATCATGATAGATCCCAAATTGAAGAAGCAAACCATAGTTCTCTTCCTATCAGTGGCACTATCTTCCCAATCTAAATAAACTTAATCGTGTAGGTTAATCATATGATTAATGTCATACTTGAGCCCATACTTAACTGTACCCTAATGTACCTAAATACATTATTTGCTTCTATCACGTGAACATGTCTCAGATCCATTAGGAATTGGCTATTTTTGTTCACAACAAATCATATATCAGGTCTTGTATTCATCAGGTACATCAATGAACCAATCATATGATGATACACCATGGCATAAACTAAATCTGATGAAGCATCACACAGTAGCTTCAATTTTGATTCCATAGGTGTGGTTATTTCCTGACATTCTAGCATTATAAATATTTTTAGAATCTCAACTACATACTTTCCTTAACCAAGGAAGATTCCATCCTTACTCCACCACACCTCCAAGCCTAAGAAATAGTGCATCATCCCCAAGTGTTTCATCTCGAACTCAGTGGAAATATTCCTCTTTACATCTATGATGAGTTCATCCTCTCCTATTAGAAGTAGGTCATCAACATATAGTAGTAGCATCATCGATATTCCACCTTCAACCTTGAAGTAAATGTTGGAATCTACTTTACTCTTGGTAAATCCTAAGCTCATCATGAAGTTGTCGATCCTATCGTACCATGTCCTGGGTGCTTGTTTCAGTCCATACAAGGATTTCTTCAATTTGTACACATGAGTCTGCTTGTCATGTGTCTCAAATCCTAGTGGTTGCTCCATGTACACTTCCTCTTCGACTACACCATTCAAGAATTATATTTTGACATTCACATGGTGTACCTTCCATTTTATTACTACAACCTATGAAAGTATATATATGATGGAAGTGTATCTCGCTATCGGTACAAATGTATCCCCGTACTCTATGCCTTCTTTATGTGAGAATCCATGCGCCATGAACCTTGCCTTGTGTTTTTCAATGCTTCCATCTACAACATGCTTGTTCTTGTAGATCCACTTCGAATTCATGACATGCTTCCCTTTTGGTCTCAGAACTATATCCCAGACATCATTCTTCATAATCAACCAGTACTCCTCGATCACGGTATCCTTCCATTCTTTCTTTTCAGTTGCTTCTTCATAGTTAGAAGGATCTTTATCAATGATTTCACATAGCAAGGCCATATAGTTGTTGTATGGTTGAGGTATTTTCCTTTATCTATGCATCCCATTTGGTGTTCCATACCTTTCTGGATCTTGTAATATCTCCCATTCCCATGCCAGTTTTTCTCTTATGGGATTTATTCTCGTGAAGTATTTTTACAGGTTCTTGTGGTTTGGTCATGTCATGATCTTCATGGTATTCTTGGTTTTCCTCTTCCCTTGCCATGTCTCAAACTCTGGTTTCTTCAGGTTCCTCTTTATCTACGTATGTTGGAATGAATATTCTAGCTAGATCTTCATCACTTGTCCTTCGGAACAAGTCTCACCCTTCTTTCCATGTGGGTGATTGTACACACACTTTCTTACAAGTCAAATTGAGTTGCATGATTAGAAATATTTCATAATTTTCATAGTGAGAAATTCTAATGAATAAATATATATGTCACGCAGTTATGCAACTATCTTAGCCAATGCTATAACATTAAGAGTGTGGAGATGCCTTCCATATCTACCATAATGTTATTAAGCATGTGCACTACTCCCAATATGTCAGCAAAGAGGTTTCATTCTATATAAGTAGAAATGGAATGTTGTACAACACCATAGGATACTTACCCATAACATGTAGTTAGTAGTATACTATTCATAAATGAAAACACTCAAGCATGAATAATACGTCAACTGAAAATATGTACACAACTAAAAAATATCACTTAAGTAACTAGATATATATAGGAAATGACCATTTAAGCACTTATCTTTTTTTGTTTGGTGGGTGGACTCCCTCTTGATCCTTATCTCCCTGCAGGAACTACTGGAGTCTTTGATAATGTGTTCTACTTCATCATCTAATTTTGGGAGCCTGTGTCTGTCTTACTCATGCTTGGTCAATTCTTTTATACCATAGATCACATGGTATTGCATACTAGTTCTTAATCTAAGTGTCACTTCTCCATTCACAACTCCATCCCTTCTTATCCAAATACTGAGGTGGATGATTTGTATGGATTTATGGAAATCCTGGAACTACTTTTCTTGCAATCGGTAGTGCTCTATAGTGTACATGTGCAATCCTTCTGTGCCACAATTCACTTGGTTATATGGAGTCATGAACCAATGCTTGTTTAGGTTGTCCCTTCAACTTGTACAAGCCTCCCTCTTGCTCTCCAATCATTGTTGCATCATCGATTGTCTTTCCTTTTGGACACATTAGGACTTGGCCATCAACAAATGCAACTCTTATTCCCTTTTCATCTAGTGTGGAGATGGAAAGAAGATTATTCTTACATACTAGAACATATAACACAAATTTCATCTTCAAATATTTTTCGGATTCTATCTTGTAGGAAGCTTCTCCACTTACTTTTATGGGGTATTGATTATCATCCCCAAGTTTCACCTTGTCAGGTGACTCATGTTCATACATATTGACGAATGATTCTTTGTGTCCCATAATATGTTTGGATGCCACACTATCCACAATCCAATCATTGATTCCATGTGAGATAATGCCCATGAGTGCTGAGATTAGGACATACTCTTCATCACTTGAAGAATCATCTATTTCTTCTCTAAATATTTTATTTGTTGTTTCATTATCTTCTACGGTGTGAGCATGATGTATTTTCTTATTGGACTTATTGCTGAAGGAGTCTTTGTTCCTGGGACAATATCTGGAGTAGTTTCCCTTCTCATCAAAAGTGTAGCATCGAATATTGGAAGGACCTTTTCTGTACCTCTTTTGTCTTTTCTTATGATGGTCCTCGCTCTTGTTGTGATGGTGGTCCTCCTTTATATAATTTCTTCCAGTGTGAACTGTGAGAGATTGATATTCAGTTTCTCCCATCTTCTCTTCTCTTGTTATGAGTCGATATTCTTCTTGTGTGCATTATTCCCAAAGTTTGTTGAAGGAAATAAACTTCCTTCTTGCACATATTACTTGAATTAATGAATCCCGTGATCTTGGGAGACCATTCAAGGTGGTCATAACATTCTCTCCTTCTACATTCTCTTCAACTACTTCAAAATTTTCATTGATTTGAGAAACCCTTGTGAAGTAGGATTGCATGGTATCGGAGTTTTGTAGGCTTCACTTTCTTTAGTTGGTTCCTCAATTTCATCTTCTGATTGATGTTCTTTCCTTTGAACAACTTTGTCAAATCATCGGAGACTTCCTTAGGTGTCTTCAAGTATGACACATGAAGGATGAGGTGATCCTTAATAGAATTGGCAATTATCCTCTTGGACTTAACCAAGTTCTTCTTATGAATAGCCTTAGCCTGATCTCCCTCTCGATATGGAACTTCCTTACTAATATATTGATCCAAATGTTTTTCTTCACGGATCAGGGAGATCCTATACTTCCATGCTCAGAATTTATTATCTCCCCCAAGATTGTCTTCAAGCTAAGTATGATGAGTCATTTTTAAATGAGAACCTCAAATGGAAATAGCGTAGATTTAGATCTTACCAATTTGAGGTTTCCGACCTGATTCCAAAGTTGGTTTACCTAGGGTTTGTTAGAGAAACCCTAATTTTCCAAACTTGGAATTTTGGAATTATGTTTGGATAGAAAGATGTGCCTCCTTGAGGTGAGTTTATCATTAAGGTCCTTTTCTAAAAATTGTGGTGGGAAGCCTCCAAAACTTAATTCCCTAGTTTCTTCCCATAGTGTCATGCAGTAAAAAATTGAAACTTATCCAAATTTCAATCTAATTCCACCAAAATATGCACCATCCTAGGGAGAGTTAGACTAGCCCTCTTATCTTGATGATCTGTGGAGAGAATACCTTGAACTAGGAAGCCCTAGTTTTTGCTACTGCACAATGCCTTCTTTAGAGAGGCTCTAATACCATGTTAGTTTTTCTAATCTTATTCAAATTGATTAGGATATTTATCTAAAATAATAAAAATCAAAACAAGATACATAAGATACATAAGATACACAAGACACAAATATTTTCCTTGGGGAAACCATAAAGGAGAAAACCCTACAAACTTCCTCATAATAGTTCTGTCACTAAGACAATATCACAAGATGGAAAAACCCAAGAATAAGAAGTATTCTGCAACTCTCTCTCTCTCCTCCTTGTTCTTCTCTCTCTCATGTGTACTTGAGTGAGTGAGTGTGTGTATAAATGAGGGAGGGAGCCTCCCTATTTATATCCTTTAAGTTACCAACCTTCTAAATTGACTAGGCCAACCTATTACCCTAACAGGGCAGACTTCACCTAGGGATATTCCAAAAATACATTTCTTTATATTAAAATGGGGACTACTACCCCAACTTACAATGTACAATAATATACAATGATAATATACATCATAATATCTTCCAAACTTACAAATACAACAACAACCATCTACCATATTGGTTAGATTCTCCCCGACCGTCTTTTGACTATATTTTACAACCCTTTCCATCTGATGAATCTATCATGGAAATTATGTCCTTAGATGATTTACCTTGGAAATATGCTCATCATCGATCTTCTTTCCTTCCTAATTACCAATTGGTAGAAATTTTGAGACTTTTGTTTCTTATGATATTATCATTTCTCCTCAATCACCTATACTCACACAAAATGTTTAATTTGAAGGAAATTTGAGTAACATTAACAAGACTACTCTAGTTGACATATCGATGAAATATAATAGCATTGAACACATACATTTTTAGTCCATAACTATTATCCTCTAGAAATAGAAACTTATATGACCCTATTCAAGGAACTTTGAGATGTTTTTGCATGGATTTACAAAGAAATGTCAGGGATTGATCCTTAGACCATTGTTTATGAAATTAAAACATACCCTAACGCCAAGCTAGTCTGACAAAAAATTCGTCAAATACATCCACAGAAAGTTGTAACCATTAAGGAAGAGGTTGAGAAACTTCTTAAAGTTGGGTTCATTTATCACGTACCTTTGACATAATGGGTTTCTAGTCTTGTTCCTGTTACTGAAAAGCAGGGTACAATTAGGGTTTGTATCGATTTTTGGGATCTCAATCAAGCTTGTCCAAAGGAAAACTATCCCACTCCATATATCGATCAAATCATCAACAACTGTGTTGGTATTGTCATATTTTCATTTATGGATGGATTTTCTTGCTATAATCATATTGATATACTCCCTTCTGATCAATATACAACTACCTTTATATTCCCATGGGGAAACTTTGCTTATCGAAAATTGTCTTTTGGTCTCAAAAACGATGGAGCTACATTTCAATGTGCCATGTAATATTATTTCCATGATATAAAAAATATAGTGGAACCCTATCTCGATGATTTTCATGCCCATTTGCAGTGTCGAGAATACCATGTTGACCATCTAAGAGCCATTCTTCTTAGATGTCTCCACTATAATATTCGTTTGAATTCCACACAAATGCGTTTTTTTGTGTTGAGACTGGATGAATGCTTGGATTCATTTTCTCTAAATATGACATCTGAATTGATCCTTTAAAAATAAAGGCTATATTGGCCCTTCTACCACTTACTAACATAACTGAACTTCAAAGTTTGCAAGGGAACACAAACTTCTTGCATCTTTTTTTGTGTAATTATGCCGAGAAAACACATGGTTTTATGTGATTACTTAAAAAGTGAATACCTTTTTTGGGGGATGAGCTTGAGCAACATGCATTCGATAATGTCAAACATTTCATTATGCATGCAACTATATTGCAACCTCTTGATTATACAAAGGATTATTTCCTTTATGTGGTTGCATCTATTACTACTATTGGCATGGTATTAGTTTAGGAAGACAACAACGACCAAGAGAATGTGATTTATTACTTGAGTAAGAGTTTTCTTGATTTTGAAACATGATATTCACATGTTGGGAAGTTAGCTTTGGCTACAGTCATCGTAGTCCAGAAATTTCGTCATTACATTTTGCTCCGCACAACAATTGTTTTTGCACACTCCAATTGGAAAAATATTTTACTTTTACTTTTGATAAAATTGGAATATATTGGCAAATATTGGCCAAGCTCTGATCTTTCCTTTTTAAAATTGTTTTATTTACCCAAGATTTAAGCAATGCTATATGATCCTACATCGCAGTGGGGAAGAGATGCATTTTTCGTGGAAATTAAGATGCTTCCTAATAATTATATCGAGAGAACTTAATAATTGCACCCGGATTCTTACGACCTAAGGTGGAAGTAACTTGCCATGTAAAGTATCAAAACTAATATCATCATTGTAGAGCTAAAAGAATCTACTTCAATATTCAATGCCATCTATCAAAATCTATCATCTCTACATTGTTGAACTTGTAAAGTAAAAAATCATGCAACAATATTTGCATTAGTATGCCACAGGAAGGACATAATGGTTTTGGAAATATGAAAAGAAGAAAATACTTGGATAAATATTTAACATATTGCAATGATGACAGATAGAAGAATGCACGAGGGGATTTTTTTAGAGTCGATGTCTCACAACAAAAGCAAAACCATATAGGATTAGTAGGACAAACCTGCATTAAAAATGAACAATGCTGGAGATTGTGACTTTGGCTACCAGAATCACAATTCCCATCTTGACAATATGCAAATTTAGGAGGTTTAAATTGCACAGATGCATTGAAAAATGTATAACGTTACAAGGCAACATATTCACTGTTGCAAGCAACTCTGCTAGAAAAGGAAAAGAATCAACACTTTTTAGAAAACTAAAGATTTTATAGAGACTAATGACACTTTTAGTATAATTCCATTATATGAGGCCAAATTCTTGTAAGCATGTAGAAAAAAAAAGAGTAATAAGTGATGTTGTAAAAACATTAAAAGAATCCATTATATAATGAGAACTAACAACTCATAGGAATAGATTAAAGGTTCAAATTGATAATCAAGGATGCATAAAAGTATATATATTTTGTGTCTGTCACTTTTAACACCTAGACACAGTTTGTGTGCATCCTTGATACCACTTCCAAGCACCATGCCCTCAAACACCACACTTGAAGAAAACAAAGCAACTAATAACTTGTTTCTTAAGGAGTTGATATATAGTTGAAACCTTAACTCTTTCGCACAATTTCTCAGGCTTGTCCTGCAAGTTGCTTAAGAGCGTTTATTGGGATTACGTAAACCAGTTGTAATGTAGGACTAGGGTGATTAAAATCCATGATGGGATTAGTTAACATGAAACTGTCAAGGTCATTGGCGATATGGTCACTTTATAAATCAACCCATTACATGATATTCTAAAACCTAACATTTTATATACCTAAATAACAACAACTTGCGTAGCTTCATATAAAGATTGCATATTATGAGTTTCTAGTTTGATATGGATATCTAGTTTGGTATTTTAACCTTTCATGCTTAAGAATCCCAAACCAAATATGCAGATCAAGCTTCACATTTCTCTTTGAAAGACTTCTTCTACTTTGTGTACTTCTGAGATGCTTTTGATATTGTCTGTGTGAGTCCTTGTTCCAACAACTTCATGAAATTGACATCTTTGAGGTCATTATGATTGCTATCATGAGGCTTTATGAGTCAATCATAGGTCTTATTTGCATGACATATGGACTCCAAGATATCATATTGGGTAGTATCAATGTGAAGTAAGGATTCATCCTTTCATCAACCCTCTTTGGGACTTGAATGGATGAGATGGAGTTTTTTCTCCATGAGCACATCCAATATGGACTCAAGAGATGGTTGTTTCCTTCATTTGTTGATATCCCTACTTATATTTGGTAATGACTTGATACTTATTCCATTTTGAATTTGTGTGACCTTTCATACTTGACAATCAACCTGGGTAAACCCAAGGTCATGGTATTCAACACTTTTATCAAGTCATGAACAACCTTCCATTTCTTCTTACGAGTTAATGAGGTTAAGATGACCACATATTACACTTAGTTGTGGATTTAGATCACATGATCGTAATTTAGTTTGAGATGGTCCTTTGGGTCTCAACTCAATAAGGGATATTGAGCTTTTCCACTTCTTGAGTGCTAGTCATTTCATAATTATTTCTTGGAACTATTGTCCAAGATGCATCTTATGGATACCATTGTAAAACCCATTTTCCTCCATGGTTAAAAAAAATTGGGCATAAGTGTTTTGCAGGTTGGGTGGGCTAAGATTAATAGAGTACAAATCCTCCTCCTCATATGCATTATCTGATGAAATTAAACGATTCCACACCCCATATTACAACCATATTTTTGGTCGCAACCCTTCTAGTTAGGGACCATCTTCGGATTTCTCTCATTTCTCCACAAGCTCCATATAGTTGGGGAGTTGGACTTTGGGAGAGATCATTTCCATTTTCTATATATTTTATCTTATGAGGAAAGGGGCATTGTTGGTTTTCTGAGGCACCCAAACTAGTGTATTCCATTCACATTTCTCTCTTGATTAGCTCATGTTAGATTTTTAACATTAAGCTAGCATAACATTAGGATCTTTAACTGAGAGAACAATAAGCACAACAATCAAACACAAGAGACAATGAACACGGTGTTTTTCCTCGAGGAAACCATAAATGGAGAAAACCCCACAACTTCCTCAAATATAGAATCAGCACCAAAGTGAAACCCAAAAACAATAAGATGATCTCCTAATAGAAGTAACCTCTTTCTTCCTTGCCCTAGTGTCTTTCTCTTCCTCAGCTATGCGCTACAACTGAGTGTGAGTGAGTGTGTGATAAATAGAGAGGATAGCTCTCTATTTATACTAATTCCCGACTTGACTAAACCCAACTAGGGACTACTTCACTAGGTGAGTCTAATAACTCTAGTGCCCCGGAACTGCGGGGACTTTAACCCTTAGACAATAGGAGAGTTAACCACCTTGACTTGACATGACTTGTTTACATTATAGAAACTTCCTGATAGGAACATCGAGGCATGACATGACTCTAGTACATTACAAATACATCCCAGAATAAACATCGGGTTACAATACATAATAAATACAAGTGAATGCATTCTGAAGTTACAATTACATCAACACTCCCTCTTAAATAGGAATGTATTCTCTTGACACAATTTATTAGCACAAGTCTTCTTCTCTGTATCATCATCGATTCTTCGTCATCTTCACCTTCAAGTCATCTCTATCTTCAAGTCACCTTCATCTTCAAGTCATCTTCACCTGGATCTAGATCATCACTCGATCTGGATCATCATCACTGGATCTGGATCATCCCTCGATTTGGATCATCTCTAGAGCATAATCTTTGTATCTGGATCATCCCCCGATCTGGATCGTCTCTGCTGGATCATCAACACTGAATCTTCACGGGTGCTATCTCATGATTCTTCTCGTCACAGGAATTTATACAGAACCAGCCCTTTTTCATGATGGTTGTAGACCTACCCTCCATGTAGGTCTTTTCCAGCACTTATATCTGACCCTAAGTCAGAATGCCCCACCCAGCACTTACATCTGATCATGTAGGAACCAATCCTATAATCATATCAAAAAGGCAACGGCCAGCAATCACATCTGACCATGTGGGAACACCTCCCACAACCCTGTCAGAAAGGCCCAGCACTCACATCCGTCAACCAATGTCGAAAAGGCTCAGCACTTACACTTGGCCATAGGAGGAACCAATCCTCCATGCCAAAAGGATCTGCACTTACATTTAACAACCAATGTCAGAAAGGCTTAGCACTTATATTTGACCATGCAAGGAACCAATCCTTCATGCCGAAAGGGCTCTGCACTTACATCTGACAACCAATGTCAAAAGGGAGTGCACTCACATCTGATCTTGTAGGAACCAATTCTACAGTCATATCAGAATGGCCCCCAGTCCCAGACTGAGCTACCTAGTAACTGACCAGGTGCCTCCATTCCCAGAATGGCATTCAAAGCTTACTTCTGATCATAAAGGAACCAATCCTACAGTCACATCAGAATGGCTCAGCACTCACATCTGACATGGAAGGAACCAATCCTCTCACCATGACAGAATGTCTCAGCCCTTACATCTGACCATGGAAGGAACCAATCCTCTCACCATGTCAGAATGTCTTTGGGTCTCATAATTTTCCCTTGGAGGAAACCTCGATCTACAGAACACCAAGCTTCTCCCTAAAGTACTCGAACTTCACCCTAGCCAATGGCTTTATCAACACATCAGCTACCTGTTCCTTTTTCGCAACATACTGGAGCTTCACTGCTCCCCTCTGCACCATATCCCTGATATAGTGATACTTGATCTCGATATGCTTCGACTTATCATGGATCACTGGATTCTCTGACAGAATGTCTCAGCCCTTACATCTGACCATGGAAGGAACCAATCCTCTCACCATGTCAGAATGGCTTTGGGTCTCATCATTTTCCCTTGGAGGAAAACTCGATCTAGAGAACACCAAGCTTCTCCCTAAAGTACTCGAACTTCACCCTAGCCAATGGCTTTATCAACACATCAACTACCTGTTCTTTTTCGCAACATATTGGAGCTTCACTGCTCCCCTCTGCACCATATCCCTGATATAGTGATACTTGATCTTGATATGCTTCGAATTATCATGGATCACTGGATTCTCTGACAACTTCACATAACTCTGGTTGTCACAATTTATACAAGTAGCATCCATCTGGAGATCAAATAAATCAAACAGTAGCTTTCGCAGCCATACTGCCTCACAACTAGTTGAACAAGCTGCGACATACTCTACTTTAGCTATACTTAGTGCCACATAGGATTGCTTCCTGCTAAACCAAGAGATCACACCTGATCCCATACTAAAGCAACAACCTGAAGTGCTATTCCTATTGATGGCACTACCTGCGCAATCTGAATCAACATAACCCTCCAGGTTAATCTTCTGTTTCACCTTGTACTTGATCCCATAATCAATTGTACCCCTTAGGTACCTCAAAATATACTTTGCAGCAATCAAGTGAAAATGTCTCAGATCTGTCAAGAACTGGCTCAAGGTGTTCATAGCAAAGCAAATGTCTGGTCTTGTGTTCGTCAGGTACATCAAGGACTCAATCATTTGAAGATACATCATAGCATCAACCACCTCTGATGAAGCATCACTCAATAGCTTCATGTTTGATGCCATAGGTGTGGTCATGGCCTTGCGGTCCATCATCCCAAACCTCTTCAGGATATCTACTGCATACTTCCCTTGTCTGATGGATATTCCATCCGCATTCTGCCACACCTCCATGCCTAAGAAATAATGCATCATACCCAAGTCCTTCATTTCGAACTCGGCAGCAAGATTTATCTTTGTATCAACAATCAAACCATCCATACATGTTACAAACAGATCATCTACATATAGTAGGAGCATCACTGGGTTGCCATCTTCAACCTTGCAATAAAGGTTGGAATCTGCTTTACTCTTGGTAAAGCCCAAACTGGATAGAAAGCTGTCAATTCTGCCATACCATGTCCTGGGTGCCTGTTTCAAACCATACAGGGATTTCTTCAATCTGCACACATGAGACTCCTTGTCATGTGTCTCAAAACCAAGTGGATGTTCTACATACACTTCCTCTTCCACTACACCATTCAAGAAAGCAGTCTTGACATCCATTTGGTGTATCTTCCATTTCATCACTGTAGCCAAAGCAAGTACCGATCTGATGGAAGTGTATCTGGCTACAGGTGCAAAGGTTTCTTCATAGTCTATTTCTTCTTTTTGTGAGAAACCACGAGCCACGAATCTTGCCTTATATTTCTCTATGTTATCATCTGCAGCATGCTTGATCTTGTAGATCCATTTGGAAGTTACAACCAACTTCCCTTCTGGTCTTGGGACAACATCCCAAACATCGTTCTTGATTATTGATTGATACTCTTCGATCATAGCATCCTTCCATTCTTTTCGTTCTGCTAAAGTCACAATTGGAAGGTTCTTCATTGATAAAGTCACATAATAAAGCTACATATCGGGAGCAAGATCTCATTCTCTTTCTTTCTTTGTGATTCTCTTCTGGAGCCCCATATCTTTCTACACCTTGGATAATTTCTTGTACCCAACCAGGTTTCCTCTTGTGAGGATTCTTCTCATGAGGTGGATCTATAGGTCTTTGTGGTTCTTCAAATTCTCAATCTTCTTCTTGAGTTTCTTCATTCATGGTTGTATCATGAATTCTGGGTGCTTCTGCTTCTTCAGTATCTTCAGCAGGTCTCTTTCTGGATTTGTTGTAAGCTATGTCTTCATCAAATGTTACATCCCTGCTGATGTCGATCTTCTTGAATCCTGGGAAGTATATTCTGTAAGCCTTCAAGCTTTCAAAGTATCCCACAAATATACCCTTATTTCCTGAAGGATTTAGTTTTGTTCTCTTCTATTTTGGAATGTGTATGTACACTGGACAGTCGAATATTCTGAGATGGCTAACTTTTGGTTTCTTGCTGGAGAAGACTTATTCAAGAATCTTGTTCTCGAGTACTCTGTGTGGAGTACGGTTCTATACATACACCATTGTTCTAGCAGCTTCTGCCCATAGATGCATGGGAAGATCTTGATCATGAAGCATTTCTCTTACAGCTTCCATGATAGTTCTATTCTTCCTTTTTGCAACCCCATTCTGTTGTGGATTATAAGGAGTGGACAAATCCCTCTTAATCCCCAATTCTTTGCATAAGTCTTTGAATTCATTTGATGTGAATTCTCCGCCATTATCTGATCGAAAGGTCTTGATCTTCTTTTCTGTGTGGTTCTCGATCAAGGCTTTGAATTCCTTGAACTTGTTGAAAACTTCATCTTCGTTCTTCATGAAGTAAATCCATGTCTTCCAAGAAAAGTCATCAATAAAAGAAACATAGTATACATACCCACTCAGAGAACTTGATGACATTGGTTCGCATACATCGGAGTGGATGATTTCCAAGATTCCTTTTGCTTTGCTCTTGCTACTTGGAAATGTCTTCTTTGTATTCTTTCCTTTCGCACATCCTTTGCAAACCCCTTCATGTTTTGCTTGAATTTCTAGAAGACCTTCAACAGCTTTGCTTGCAAGTGGTAGTGCTCTGTAGTGCACATGTGCTAGCCTTCTGTGCCAAAGTTCATTTGGCTCTACTGTGTCATGGACCAAAGCTTGTTCTAGATGGCCCTTTAGTTTGTATAAACCTCCTTCTTGTTCTCCAATCACTATTGCATCGTCAATAGTCTTTCCTCTTGACCACATGAGGACTTGGCCATCTACAAATGCAACCCTCATGCCTTTTGCATCCAATGCTGATATGGATAGTAGATTCTTCTTCAGTCTTGGTACAAACAAGACATCCTTCATTTTCATAGACTTTCCAGAGTCTAGCTTGTAGGAGGATTCACCACTACCTTTTATGGGATATTGGTAGTCATCCCCAAGCTTCACCTTATGGGGTGAATTATGTTCAGATTGTTTCTCAAATGATTCCTTGAAACCTGTCATGTGCTTGGAAGCCCCACTGTCAATAAGCCAATCTTTTCTTCCATGAGTGACAGTTCCTGTCAGAGCGGAGATCAGAACATATTCATCTTCACTTGAAGAGTCTTCACTTTCTTGTTTTACGCTCTTCCTGGGAGGATCATCATCCTCAGCAGTGTGAGCATGATGTCTTATTTTGGATTTCTTCTTCTTCTTGGATCCATTCTTATTCATGGGATAGTTTCTAGCATAATGTCCTATTTCATCGCATGTATAACATCTGAGTTTGGATGGATCCCTTCTTACAAGATTGTTTTTTTGATGAGAATGCTTACCTTGGTGATGATGATTTTCTCTCCTTCCTTTCTTGGAGTGTACTGTGAGAGCTTGATCTTCACTTCCCATCTTTTCTTCTCGAGCTGCTATCCGAGTTTCTTCTTGAGAACATTCTTCCCACAGTCTACTGAACTTGACCAACTTCTTTCTAGCACAGATTCCTTGGATGAAAGAATCCCATGACCTAGGGAGGCCATTCAAAGTTGTCATCACAATTTCTGCATTCTCCACTTCTTCATCTACTGCTTCCAGCTGTTCTTTGATCTGGGAGACCCTTGTGAAGTATGTCTGGATGGTCTCCTCATTCTGGATCTTTATATTCTTCAGCTGGTTCCTTAGAGTCATCTTCCGATTGATGTTCTTCCCTTCAAACATTTTGGTTAGGGCATCAAACATGGCTTTAGGTGTCTTGAGGGAGGACACCTATGGAATGAGGTGATCCTTGATAGAATCTGCAATGATCCTCTTTGCCATAACCAACTTCTTCTTATGTAATTCCTTGGCCTCATCTCCCTATGGAACTGGAACCTCCTCATGGATGTAGGAGTCCAACTCATTTTAGTCTAGGACCAGGGAGATCCTATACTTCCAGCCTCAGAAGTTATCAGCTCCCTGAAGCTTTTCATCAAGCTTGGTATGATGAGACATCTTAACTGAGAACCTTAAATGGAAATACAAAAGATTTAGATCTTACCAGGTCAAGATGTTGGATCTGGATTTGGAGCTGAAATCCTGTAGTGTTGGTTCAAGAGCAAATTAGGGTTTTTATTTTCCAGAGTTCTGTCCAACCAAATGCTTTGAATTTGATCCCTAACTTTGATTTCGGGGAGAAGATCAATCCAGGCCCGGGCTCACTGAAAAATTCCACTTCTATGAAAAGCCCTAATTTTCAGCAGTAGTGTCGGGTCCAAAACTGAAAAACCTCGAAATTGGATTCTGTTTCGACAGAAAGATGCGCCCTAGGGAGGAGAGTTATTCCACCCTACTTTTGCTGAAAATCTGTGGAGAGAGATCCACAAAATAGGAAGCCCTAGTTCCTGCAGCTGCACAATGTTTTCTTCTCAGGTTAGCTCTGATACCATGTTAGATTTTTAACATTAAGCTAGCATAACATTAGGATCTTTAACTAAGAGAACAACAAGCACATCAATCAAACACAAGAGACAATGAACACAGTTTTTTTCCTCGGGGAAACCATAAATGGAGAAAACCCCGCAACTTCCTTAGAGATAGAATCAGCACCAAAGTGAAACCCAAAAACAGTAAGACGATCTCCCGATAGCAATCACCTCTTTCTTCCTTGCCCCAGTGTCTTTCTCTTCCTCAACTATGCGCTACAACTGAGTGTGAGTGAGTGTGTGATAAATAGAGAGCCTAGCTCTCTATTTATACTAATTCCCGACTTGACTAAACCCAACTAGGGCCGACTTCACTAGGTGAGTCTAATAACCCTAATGCCCCAAAACTGCGGGGACTTTAACCCTTAGACAATAGGAGAGTTAACCACCTTGACTTGACATGACTTGTTTACATCGTAAAAACTTCCCGATAGGAACATCGAGGCATGACATGACTCAAGTACATTACAAATACATCCCGGAATAAACATTGGGTTACAATACATAAGAAAGACAAGTGAATACATTCCAAAGTTACAATTACATCAACAGCTCACCCCCTTCAGTTACTCCCTAGGCACTCTTGGACACCACCTTCCAACTAAGCATGATCTAAAGAATTGATTACAGAGGACATATACTGTCAGTAATTCCAAGTCACTTTTGTGTCACCTTTGGAGGGGATTTACCCCAATATCGCCACCTATTCTAATCACTTTCTATGTATCCAGGATGGTTGATCATGCATCCTCAATATACATGTAAGCATTGGTAGTGTGCCCTTCAAATACCTTTCAGACGTTCTGTGTTTACTCTCATAGAATTTTGATTGAGATTGATCACAATTCTTGTGGTAGTTTAGATTATACTTGGGTTTATTAAAAACCCTCCAAAGGTGGATTCCCATGTAATAAGGCCTCAAAAATGTTAGAACGCTCCATGCATATGGATTTTGAATCACAATTGTCCCACAAGCATATCATATACAAGGAAAGATTCCTCAACAATAAAGTTTCATAGTGATCTCCAATCACAAATTTCCCTCAATACATACTTAGTAAGCACATAAGAGAGGGGATGGCCCCATTTATGTACCAAAATGGAAGGATGCATGAGTGCAAATAGAATTTGACTCAACTGCTAGTTTGAAATGGGAAGTTTGCTACAAGAATTATGTGATTATCAAGGGTTTTGATGTGTACTATGATAAGAGGCTACCAATTCTCCACTTGGTGCTATAAATAAATGTGCCATATAATCTTAGTCCATGCCTCTTAAAAAGAACTTTGCATGTGTCCTCTTCTTTACTGATAGTTATAGTTCAAACTCCTCCTTGGATGGTTTAATGACCAATAAATCCTCTTGTATAAACTCTCTAGAATTTTGTTCTAGTGCAAAAATAAACTCTTGGTAGAATGATGACAAACCATTTCCTAGATTATAAATCCTTTCCTACCAACCTATCATTTAGGTCAAAGTGCATACAATTGTCATGGAAAAATAACACTTAATTGAAAAAAATGCTAAAGTTGTGATGACATATTTTGACTTGTTAATGTAGACTTTCCTCACAACCATAATTACCCCATATTTTGATTTTTTAGAAATTGAGACCAATGGTTAGAAATGTGAGACCCAAATGCAGATTTATTGTCTTGAAACACCTTGCATATGGATTTAACTTCAACTACTTCGCCAGGGTGTGATATTTCTTTTATCAAAGATTTCTCTACTATATGAAATGAAAGTCCTCAACAAAATGTTTGATGGTGATTCCTCTCAAAATAAGGTTGTAAAGCATGTTCACAAGGAATATATGTGATTCCTCAACAATTGCTTGAATCTCAGAGGCATTGAAATCTTCAACAAATTATGCCTTTTAGTTGTGACATGATCCTTTTTATGTCCCTGACAAGGGGATATATATGAATCGCTGAGGGCAATTATTTGGAGCAATTTGTAGTAATTTAAAAAAAACTATAGAAGTTAGATTAAGGTTGAGTATTATTTTTTATTTTTTTAGTTTCTTAAATGTCTATTTTTTAAGCTTATTATTGGTTTGGTCAAGATGACGTTGCCTTGGGTTCATGTGCTCCAAGACTGGGCGGGGTGCTGATATCAGCAATGCTATGATGCTCCTAGTAAACAATACCTCATTTAATATTTTAGATTTCGAGATTCAAATTAATATTCCAAATTTTCGATCCAACAGATTAGACAACCACAATGCTGGCAATTAATTCATTATGGCAAAAGATGTCTTTCTATTCGTTTAGGTTTCGGTTTCATTCAAATAAGTGAGTTAAATCTGCATCTTTATTAATGGGCTCCAATGTTGCAAATGGATCTGGTACATCTTGCTCGATTGCTGCACACTGACCTTACAATTCTTTTGCCATTCCAAACTGGTATAGGTTGCCGCCATGCCCAAAGCATCTGACAAATTGATCTGCCTTTATGGGTTTCATCCACCCCGTGTTAAGACATCATGGGTATTTTTTCACCCAAGGTAGTCTTGATTTCCGTTGTGGCTGGCTACAGTGGTAACAAGTTGTATGTTTTTTTTTTACATAATTAATAAATTAGTTAACTTAACTTACAATACCAATAGCTGGCAGTTTCGATTTCTGCCCACCGACACCAATCTCATCACCATGCTTAGAATTGCCTGAAGTAAAATTCAATGACCAGAGTGAAACGTGGATATATAGCTTGAAAACTTCGAAAAAATATTTTGCATTTGTATCAGGCTGTCGAGTGGCCATTCGAAACTTTTTCGAACTGGTTCTAAACTTCTATGTACAAGACTAGACGACCCATCCTTGTTATAGTAGCAACCTTTTTATTGGTAAGCCGTCGCATGTAAAACCTCAAAAAGAACCGGAAACTCACACTATTTTATGATTCAATAGCTACCTGTAAGTCACCCGGGAAAAAATGGAGATAACGAATACGACAAGGCTTTCTTAGTATGCTGGATTACTAAGTAAAGTGAAGAGTGTGAGATTTCATAAATTAAATGTAAAAAGTTACAAGTTTTTAATAGATAGTTAAGAGAAAAAATGTATAAAAAAAAAAGATAGATCACTTTATTCAGTCTAGAAGCTAAAATGATATAATCGGCCGGCCTCATTTTGCTTAAAACCCTTTTATTTCAAAACTTCTTTCATTTTCCAAGATATTTTACAACTATTTTATGTCAATTTGATGGCATAGTCTTTCAAAAAGATGCCATGTATGCACGCCCTCCCACAGGCCTGTCTTCCTATCTCAAAATAATGTGAGTAGAATGCTTTTTTTCAAAGATGGAAAGATATTTGAAAACTATTGTTTTGAATAAAAAATAATAGTTAAAAGTATTTATTATACAATGTAATGTATAATAAAAAAAAAATTATTAAAAATTGCACAAACATAATATTTTGAAAAAAATATATACTACACAAATTATCAATTATCTTATAAAGTAAGTAATTGTTTTTTTATTTAGTAAAATATATGTTCAAAATTATTATTGTAAAAACTCTCATTAAGTTAACAAAAAATAAAAATAAAAAACTACAATAATTATTATTCCTAGTATTATTTGCAAATAAATTAAAAGATTAATTAAGAATACATGAAAGAAATAAAAAAAACTACAATAATTATTATTCCTAATATTATTTACAAATAAATTAAAAGACTAATTAAGAATATGCATGAAAGTAGTAATATATATGTACAGTTTTCATATTTAAAATAGCTATGAAATAATTTTTATGTTGTTATATAAAAAAATTATATATAGAATTTATAGAATTCATTTTAATTAAAAAATATTTATATAATTCTACTATAAATAAGTGATTTGTATTTAAAATAATGGATATGGATTTTGTATTATTATTCTAGGATTTGGAACAACCCAAGTTTCAAGGACCCTCATATCAAGTTTGTTGTGTATTAAGTCTACATGGACTCCAAATGTTGTGAAACATTTTTTACTAGACTTTTGGTTTTGATAATTGATAATTAAGGATATATATTTTTAATTTTAAATTGATATAATTTATTTAAAATTATGATTTTTTAAATTGTATGGTGTTTATGGTCTTAATCAAATATATATTTTCAAAGTCTTATTTAAATAACTTTGTATTTTAATTATAGTTTTTAAGTTTCAAAACAACTTATTAGGAATGAGTATTCATATGCACTATCCACTTCATTTGTGTTTTGAACATTTCTTCTATCAAAATCTATGGATTTCCAAAGTCCCCTAAATCAATCAGTTTCAATCCATAGGACTCATCCAAAATAAATAGGACAAGGGGAGAAAGATTTAGATAAAGAAAATGGAGAACACTACGCATCCACTAATATTGGTTTCAAGAAACAATATTCTCATTTTAAATATGTTTTACACATTATATAGAATTTAGAAACAATGTTTTAGCTTATTTGTATACAATATTATAAATATCAAATTTATATGAAGTAAATAAATAGAAAATAATTCTCAATCTAAATTTATCAAGTGACAGATTTAAACAATTTGTGTTTATTTGAATTCTTCTCTGTATAGCTTCACTTTTATAGCAATAACTATGTCGAAGACATTGCCACCTCGTGACTCTTGTTTTATAAATGCGTCCACTACCAATAACATGTACACTTCCCTGTTATCGTTGTTACCAAAATATTGTTCCATCCTAGTTTGAGAAGATAGTTAGTGAAACAAGGAAGAGTGAAAGTTATCAAAATATACTTGATTCTTGCATCACGATAAGATAAATTTGATATAACCTCTTAGCACCAAGAAATAATTCTAGGAATTCATATCAATGATAAAGAGCTTCCATTTCTTGGAAACATTTATCCAAGTTGAATATGAATGGACTACATATCATGTAATTTAACATCCCACCCAAGAAATGTTTTATAATAAAATATTTATAAAGTTAATTCTAGAAGCTTTCCATCCCGAATGTATTTTTCCATTAATCGTGAAAGAAGACAACACTTACATCACTTGGGAAAACCCACTTTCATTTGGATAATGGATGAGGAAATATGATGTGCTGTTTGTACAAACTATTCACTTTGACATTTAAGTGTATGCCCATGGCATCCTTCATTTATTGAAACTTACTGGGACACATTAACTACTTCAACATTTGGCATCATGACATCTCTTTCTGCAAACTATTTATCATATTCAAACTCTTCAAACTTTGATGATTATATGGTTACCGTGTTTTTTATTATAGCTAGATTAGAAACCAATTCTATGCCTACCTCGGCAATCATGCTACTTCCAATATTAGAATCATTTTTAGGAGTTTGTCAATCTCATTAGTTGACACCCTTTCAATGGGATATATTAAAACCAAAAAGGTGAATAAAGGTCTTCAGTAATTTCAATCAAGGAAAAGGTGAATAAACTATTCTTCCATCACGTGCTCAACAATTAGAATTTGTGGTGCATCACCTTTGCAACATTGAAGTTCATGTTTGGAACCTTGTCCTTTTAAGGAATCCATGATCATTGAAGACATTGCTTTGAAAAAATCCTAATCTCAATGGAAATATTTCGATTAATTAATCATAATTTTATTTATAGGTCATTTAAGTGTCACCTTTGGAAGTTTTTCACCTCAATATGGCCTCCTATTCTAAGCACTTTCTAGATCTCCAAGACAATTGATCATGAGTCCTCAATATACATGTAGGCATTGGAAGTGTACCCTTCGAATCCCTTTAGGATAGTTCTGTGTTTACTCTCATAGACTCTTGGTTGAGATGGATCACCACATCTTGTGGTGGTGTAGATTATGCTCAGGGTTTTCAAGCACCCTCCAAAGGTGGATGCACATGTAATAAGGCCTCTAAAATGGTAGAAATATCCACATATAAGGATTATGAAGCACAATCGTCCCACAAACATAGCATATACAAGGAAAAATTCCTCAACAACAAAGTCCCATAGTGATATCCCATCACAGAGTTCCCTTGATACGTACTCAGTAATCACATAATAGAGGGGATGGCTCCATTTATAAACCAAAGAGGCAAACCGCATGAGTGAAAACATAAATTAGCTCAATTGTTGGTATGAAATGTGCAGTTTTCTACAAGAATTATGCGATAACAAGGATTTTGATATGGACTATTATAAGGGCTATCGATTCTCTACATGATGCTGGAAATAAATGTGCCCTACAGATTATATTTGTAAGCTTCATTTACCCATATATTAGCTTCATAAATGTTGGGTTCTATTATGCTCACAAATTTGTTGTGGACTGGCCAATGATTTAATTCAGTGCTGTTGAAAATGATTTTTTTAACATATTCTTCACCCTCAATGATCATAACATAAAGGATATTGGGTGATCTTCCACAATTATCTCTTATGAATTTATCCTCCATTTTATCTTGGGTTATTTATGAAAATAGGATGCAAACTATGTAGGATTCGATGATGCCATAAGGGCTCAAAACACTCCCAGAATGACTCTAACTATTGTCTTTTTGATACGCTAGTAAGGTAAGGGGTAATGTTGCTTTAAAAATGTACTGAAAAGGGCCTGAAATGATCCCAAAACTAACCCCATATAGTGTCAATAATCTGTTTGAGAAACTGGGTTTAGTTTAGTTCTCTCTCCCCTATTGATCCCTTCTTCCATTTCCAATATTTTACTTCCACTATTTCATTCAACTAATACATAATGTTATTGAACTTCTGAATATTTACATATTTGTGCTCTTCTTGTTTTGACTGTGCTGTTCCTATTTTGGACAATTCAAGGTTTGTTGTCCTATCCTCAACCACAATAACAGACTAAATAATTTAATTTAATTATAGAGAGTTGAAAAAATTTCTGTATGTGCTGGCTAGAGAACATACAAGAGAATAACTCTCTCACAGTTGTTTTGATTATTATGAGATTAGGGAAAATGTTTTAGAAGAGACTCAAGAAGTTATGTACCCACTAATTTTTTATAAGCATGACACAAATTGTTCGATGCATGATCATTTATC
This sequence comes from Pseudotsuga menziesii, assembly GCA_001517045.1. NCBI lineage: Eukaryota > Viridiplantae > Streptophyta > Pinopsida > Pinales > Pinaceae > Pseudotsuga > Pseudotsuga menziesii. Next base: position 39,027 of record LPNX011089338.1, read on the forward strand.
CCCACTAATTTTGTATGATGTCTAGAAGTGTTAGTCCTATCTCAAAGAGTGCCTTTCTAGTAGGAATAATTTGGTGTTAACCTTCTTCTTTCCTTGGTGGGAAGAAACTTGTCTAAGTACATGTCTGTTGAAATGATACTTTTGTCTTTTAGATCAATATATAATCCTATTTAAGACATAAGCTTATACTTTTTGTGAGACAACACTTCCATGCTAGGGGATTGATTGACAATATACGACTCGTTCTTGGATGTAACATGTTAACATGTATCTAGGTGCCTGATGCATATGATTGGTCTTGGATACAATTTTATTGGTCAAAATGGCATACCTATGGTAAGAAACTGGGAGTAATTATTGTATATCATGCTTGGGAGCCTTTAGACAATTTTATTTTTTTGTTCATCTCATTTGGCCCATCAATATACTCAAATTAATTTATTTGGGATTTATGTACTCCAGAGTAATATATAAATTTTAAACATATGTTGTGTATGTTAAATCCATCCCCTTATATCCCAAAGATGTTAATTCCTCATTTAACCTCAACTAGGTCTATAATTTATTTACTGTCTTTTACTACTTTAGTAGTTATTGTTTTACTTTATGTTGAAATAATTTATTTCTATTTCTTTAAGATGGAGTTTTCATTTGAAATGTGAATGTTTAAAATTTGAAATGCACTATTGAAAAAAAACCTCTATGAAATCATTTCCTATAATCTGCATGTTTTACTTTGTTTTCTTTCCATTTTTGCAATTCAACATCTAAAATGCATTATTGACAAGTATCCTTTGTACAATCAGTTTCTATAATATACATATTTGGTTGAATAACTTTTTTTCTTGTTGTATCTTAGAATTTGTTGCACCAAGCTTCATCTATTCACATCTTTGATTTTTTGTACTTTCAAATTTTGTGGGAGGATGATGATCCTAGGTCAAAGTGGGTACAGGTCAACTAGTGTTATTGTCCCTATGATATCCCACAAATGGTCTGCCATCCTACACCACTAGAAAAAGATGAGGTTTGATTTTATTTTCCTTATGATTTACATGTGGAAAAGTGTTGATGTATAATATTTTCAATAATAACACTACGCATTTAGTATGTTAAGCTTGTTCTTGCTTATGCTTTCTTTTAGTTTTGTATATGTTACCTCATGTCCAAGTTCATCAATGTTTCACTTCTGTTATGGGTTATGGGATGCTTGTAAGCTTAGAAACCAAAGAGAAGATCACATGTAAGGAGGGAACAATCCAAGGTATAGCGAGAATCACCATGCCATTCCAATATTTTACTGATAACCTCTAATGTGGAAATTCTCAATCCATGGGTCTTTGAAATTTGTTTATGTATGTAGATTCTTGAGATTGTTGATTGAAGGGCCTTACAGGGAGCCATCCCAATAATACATGAATTATGATGTCCTTCTCCTCGCGGGATTGGGCATTGGAGCTACCCCCTTCATAATCGTTGTGAAGGACATTGTTAACAACATGAAACTGAAGGATGAAGAAAGCAATAACTTGGAGAACAAATCAAAACATAAGAAAAAATGCTTGAATGGGTTACCAAAGAAAAAGGTTTGTTTGAATGGTTCAAGGGATCCATGAATGGAATGGACTATATTGATTACAAAGGAATCATAGAGATTCATAACTATTGAACCGGTGTTTATGAAAAGGGTGATGCTAGATATGCATTAATTCCCATGCTTTAATATCTCATTCATGCAAAGCATGGTGTAAACATTGTATCAGGCACAAGAGTATGTAATCTTAGCAATTTTACTAACAAGGTTGGAATAAAAAAACTAATGAGCTTTGGGAAAACCTAGGTTTAGTCTTTTGGTTAAGGATTCATATAATATAGTGGGTACCTTGCATATTATTGGTATGCTATTTTGGTTAAGGATCCATAGTAGTTACTATGTAAAAAATCCTTATTTGATTTTTTTCTAAGTATCTATACAATGATAGTGAGTACCTTGCTTACTACGCAAGTTTCGTTTTTTTTCCTAACCATCCATATAATGATAGTGGGTACCTTGCTAAAACCAAAGTTTGGTCTTTTGGTTAAGGATCCATATATGTGTGAGAGTAGTTTCAAACAATGTTTTTTTAATCAATTTATTATATTCATAACTACTATGGATTGATATTTTGATGCCCATCTTGTAGGCAAAATCAAAGTTTTCCAAGCCAAACTAGAAGAATGTGTTCAAGAGAGTTGGAGTCAATCACAAAGAAAGTGTTCGTTGTAGAGATCGATTAATCGAATTTAAGATTGTAGCTGGTATCTTCTTAAAAGTTCTTATGTAATGACAAAATAAGGTTATACAAAAATAAACTCTCAAATTTGTAATTTTATCGAAATATGTGACAAACCAGCCCTTTTTAGTAAAATATCTTCTCTCGCACCATAAATTAGAATGAGACAGCAGAAACATGAAACTTATAAATGATGTAATCCTTTCGAAACTAACATGTTGTTATTTATTCTGCTAAGCTTAAACCTTATGTTGTTGAACGCTTTTTGAAGCGAGGGGAATTTTAATTTTGCCACAAAGTCCTCAATTGCTCAAGTAGATGTTGATGGTATTATGATTTGATAGATACTATCAAATAGCAAGGTGACATCCACGAGCTTACTCAATTTGCAGCTTCCCTTTAATTTATCTATTTTTTTGACATTTTATAATTTGAGCTATACTCATGGGTGGTTTTATTTTTATTATCTAGATCCATGATTCATGTTATTCAATCTTTGGTTGAAATGTATGTTCATCATAGAATGATAAATATTGTAGAATGAGTTTGTAAGTTGCATTTTCAACATTATCTAGTTGGTGTATTCTATATGGTATAAATAATTTGTTTACTAACATTCTTTCGATATTGAACGTGCTTTTGAGATGAATACCCGAGAGAAGATATGCATCCTGAACACAATTAAATATAGATGTGGCTTTCACACCATTGGATGACATGATAAATCTCAATGAGGATATGATAATACATGTGGGTTCTTGTTTAACATGTCTATCTTTTCAAAACAAATAGACCTAATTGGCCATGTTTCTAATGATTTTATATTATGTTTATGTTTATAAAGTAGAATGATTATTGCAAGTTTTATGTGAGATAAAATGGATTGAACTTCCCATTCCTTTTCTAAGGTTAATATATGTTGAAGCAATGGATCATTTTGGAAATGATAGACTAAACCTCTACTTCAACATGGAGTTGGTAAATATAAGTTCATATGTAAAAAATCTAAGGAGATTTATCAAGTGCAATCTTAAAGGTCTTTGAAGCAATCCACAAAGTTTACTTTAAATAACTTCATTTAACATATATTTAATATTTGGGTTGAAGGATAGATATAAAAAACAAATAGATATTCCATTATCAGGTGAACGAGAAGTGTTCATGATGATGTTTGGTGTAGAATGTGTGCTAATATTTATCTAAAAACAATTGTTTTCTCTTCAATATACAACCAAACTATATACGATCAAGTATTATTTTCCTCATGCAAGAAAAAAAGTCAAAATAAAATGTGATTTATATATTTAACAAAACTTATATTTTTAGTATGAACTTTGATTCCATGTGAATTTTGGTTCTTCAATTTAAGGGTGCTATCGCAATGGAGGATCACATGCCTTACCTGAAGGAAGTTGGTGGTTCGATTCCTCCGTGCCCTATTTACAGAAATCGATGACTAATTAAATGACCAGTAAACAACAATCAATGACTAAATAAATGACCAGTTAACAACAATTGATGACTAAATAAATTACCAATAAATGCACTTAATGACTAGATAAATGGCCATTTGAATGCAATTAATGACTAAATAAATAACTAGTTAACAACATTAAATGACTAAATAAATGACCAGTTAACAACAATCAATGACCAAATAAATGACCAGTTAATAACAATTAATGACTAAAACAATGACTAAATGTATGACCAAATTGCTCAATCAAAACAACCAATCAATTACCAAAAAAAAAAAAAATCACGTATTTAGTTGTGTTATAAATGACTAGCAATAAATGACTATTAGTCACGTGACTAAATTTAGTCATTTATATGCAGTATTTTTAGTCATTTATCTCACTTTTCTACTAATGAAAACATAAGAAATCATAAAGGGAATTGATCAAATTCCCAATTTTTTCAAGAAACAACGTGATAGGGAAAATGGACTAAAATATATGGTCTTTAAAAGAATAAAAATATAGTATTGAGAATAATCAAGGATCTTGGCACCCAAATAAGCCATAGGTATTCACATTGTCCTTTCCATATGTGAATCAACCCTAGAACAAAAGACGTGGGAAAATTTTAAGGATTCATAATTTTCTTAAAGTGTAGAAACCTTGGAAAATCTTACTAATTGTTAAATTTACAACCATAAAATGTTTGGTTAATATTCAATGTTCTAAATATTTTATATAGTTTTTGGACGGTTTTGGCAACTTTCATAGTTTAAAAATTTTCTCCTAGGGAATTTCGGTGAATCATTTTTGAAAAAAAAGGAGGAAATTGGTCAATTTGTTTTAGAAAACAAGCATTCAAAATTACCCATGGGTTAAATTTTGCACCTAAAATTTTCCCTACAAAATACCACACCTCTAAAGCATTGAGCCAATGACATACTAAAGAGCCTTAAAATGATCTCATGCACAATGAACTCAGGTGACCAAGTCAAAATCACAGGGGAGAAAAGATGTTGAGTGAGGGATTGAAGCCCCATTATTCCACATGCAACCTTGAAACACACACAAATGAATTAAAATTTATGGCACTTGAAGTGGGATGGCATGTGTGATGTCTCCTATGCATGTCTTACTTCTTTAATTCCTTATAATTTTCATTATAATCGACCATTAATTCTTTGCAACATGGCAAGTATTATGTGTTTATTAATAAATGAATGAATAATGTAGATTCCATTGATAAAACTTAGGAAATTGGGAGAAATGAAGCCTCCCCAATTTTTTTCCAAATAACCTCTTGCTACCTCTACTTGTCATTGAGTTCTCTCATAATGTGATAGAACTCTATATCATGTGTAACTAGGATATGCATTTTAGTTTTAGATCTAAAACAAAAAATGTAGATCCCAGTTACACACTTATCTCATACGTATGTCGATTTTCATAGAACTCAATATTTTTAAAACAAAAGGCTTCAATTTTGATTTTAGAAATTAATCAAGCTACAGAACTTTCCATTGAAATATGTTGTTTGTTCATGAGATTTATTATTATTTCCAAACCCCCCACAATTATTATAGAATTTACACTACTAGAGTTAATACTTTGAATACCTTGAAGCAATATATACGCCTCAACTTGATTATTGGTTGCAATTCCAATAACCCAAACATAACTTATTTTGAGAGTTTCTACGGGATCAATAATGATCCACCCCACACTTGCCACCCTTGGATGTCCTTTTATAGTCCTTTCAAATATAATGATGTGCTTATGATGACATTGTTGTCATTGTTTCAATTATTCTTCCTTATTCAATCGTCCAATAGGGTTGTATTTTTGGTTGAGGGCATCCTTAATTTGGCATTCCACCTCTCATGATCTAGTTGGTCATGCAAATTATTTCCTCGTTAGTTAGATACAAGGCCGTGTGATCTCTAATATCTTTGGAGTGAAGATATTTAATCAATAAATCATGGCTTTCAAGGATGGCATTCTTATACTAATTCTCTCAATTTGGAAGATCAATTCGTTGTGTGTCAACTAGATTATGAAATCCATCCATATTCATTTGAAATTGGTATTTTTTAATAAAGAGACTTTGTAGTGATTATGCTAGTAAGAAAACATATCTCTCAATTGGTTAGGAGCTATAACTCTTGAGATGAGGTCTTGGAAGACGAAGTCATAGATTTTTTTGGAATAAGGATAATTGAAAAATATATCATAGACCCTAGGTAAAACTGAGTCTAATATTTTGTTTGTAATTTGGTCCTACTCAAATTCTCTTGGGTAGTATTGGATACTTTTATTATGTAGTATCCATAATTTATTTATTAGGTGTTAAATAATACTAATAGTGAAATGCATACCTTGATTTGATTTAATATAGGTAGGACATCCAAACTAGAAAAATATTTATTCAAAGAGGATTAGTAGTGACCTATGTTATTGTTATTTCTTTGATCCTTTCCTATACCCATTTGGTGAATAAGTCCATTTCCACAATGATATATTTATATCTTGTTCCTTTTGTTGTTACAAACTAATCAATAAAATAAATTCCCTAGTGCTTGAATGGTTGCATTTGATAGTATGGGATTGAGTTCATTATAGAGTTATAGTCACAGTTTCACACTTTTTTTCCTACTTTTGACATTGTTCACAACATATTACCTTCTTATAACAATACTAGAGTCCCACACAACATTTTCGAGGTCATTCTATTGGTTGAGAAATTTCCGCTTTTTATCTCATAGTGGGCCTCATTTATGAGCTACTCAATTTCAGGGGGGTTAACAAACCTTCTTATTATACCATCCAGTTTGATCCAATTCAATTTTCTTGGTAAAAATTTGAATCTAGGTTCCTTTTGAACGAAGATTTGTCTTTGGGATAGTGTAAACTCTTGTGGTGCTTGTTCGTGTTGTAGGAAGTATAGCACATCCTCTAATATTATTTAAAATTTCTAGAATGCACTATGTATGATATTAGAAATGTATGAATGTTTCAAGTGGACACACCACCCATCATCAAAGGACCAATTAAAAGTTAAATGAACATAATGCATTTCAAAAATATTCAATAATTGTTACTCATTGTGAAAATATTCATATACTCAAATACTCTAGTAGTATGATGTTTATATGATTGTGAAAAGTTTTGCATCGGGGAAATCCCCTTCACCTTGTTTTCATCCTCCATGTTTTCTATGCACGATGAATTGTCTGGTCCTACATGGTATTTTTTGGGATTGAAAAACACTTCAAATTGATATGCTTGAAATATCACAAGCCACATAAATATCCACATGGTTAGGATGGTCTTATTCACTATACACTTCAAGGGCTAATGAAAGATGTAACTACTATAGATAGTTTCCTATTGGATTTATAAATCATATAATCCATTCCTTTTTCTCCTAGTTGGGTTAATATTAATTTGATGTTTATGTTTGATGTGTCGATGTGCACATGGAAAATTTTACTCTTATATGAGAATATTAGGATCGATGCATTCACGATACTTCTCTTTATCTCCTAGAAGCATTTCTAGTATTCTAATGTCCATTCAAATGTTATTTATCTCCTCAATAGTTTTTCCATCAAGTGGACTACCCTAGCATATCCTTTTAATTTTTTTTGGTAATACCCTGTGTGGTTGAGGAATGACTTAATATTTGATGGATTTTTCTATTATTTGAGTTACTTAATGACCATTTTTATATTATATGCTCAAGCAATCATCCTAAATGTTCCCAAACTTTGTATTTTTTTGGATTTAATGAGACTCATGTGTCCCTGCATATAGAGAGCACCATCCATCGATCTAACACATGGTTGATTAAACATCCAAAGAGTAACCATTCATCCAAGCATTCTTCTAATTATTTGTGAATGAAATCCTTAAATATTTCGACAATTATCCATGAAAAGAATGATGGTGCAACAAATAATCTGAATTTCATTCTCTTATATATAAAAGCTTCCCATTTAGTTGCAAAGTTTCTAATTCTTCGTATTTCTCCTAAATGGAATCTTGATTATATCCTTAATATCCATTGAGGGATGAATAGATTTTATTTCCTTCAACTACTCCAAGTACTTGTTATGAATATAGGATTAGAAAGGGTTCTTTGATTGTTACCCTATTCAACTTTCGAAAGTTTATGCACATGCTTAACCTTTTTTTTTGGCAACTTTGGTGGATGACACCCATTTTCATTCCCTGAATTCATGTTTAACTCCTACCTTTACTAGTTTATTAAATTATTCCAATACATTGGCCTTGTATCGAGGATTCATATTGTAGGGATGTTGTTGTAAAATTCTAGGCATAGTAGGATCTACTATCCAAAGGAATCCTCACAATATAAATAATTTGACAAAATATGCTAAAACAATGTAAAAGAGGAAAAATAACACATAGAGATGGTGCCAATAGTACTGATTTCTATTACAGTACAACATGTAAACATGTATGGAAAATGATTATATTACAATAGGAGAACATTGTTAGCCTTTCAAGGCAAATTGGTGGCATACAAGTGGTTGGCTTACATTGGACCTCAAAACCCCCATAGGTAGACCAATAGGCTCCCAAACCACCTAAAACAGTCACAAATTTCTATGTAAACATTGGGGAAGCATTATTGGTCATAAATGAGAGTAGAGTAGGCATGGTGGAGTGCATGGAGGAGTGGGAGTGGCTCTAGGCATTCATAAATTTTCCAAAAGGGCCAAAAACACTTAAATACAATGCATAGGCACCCCTAGTCAACTCATATCCATGTTTTAAGGAGTGGGAGCACCCCAAGGGATCAAATGGTCATTAATGAGGCCACATTAACTCTTGGTTGACCAAAACGATGGATTTGGTTTCATTTAATGGTCCAAAACCTCCAACAACCTTAGGAAGACACCATAAACCAAGTTTGCACTATGGCACATAAGTGAAAACGAATGAGACTATGGTCCTATGTGGTATGATGACTATGATGCTAGGTGGTATAATGTTATAATGCCACCCCTTAATCCCAAATTAGTGTAACAACATCAAAATTGATTCCTTGGCAACTAAGGCTCAAGTCACCTCTTACAAATTTTTATTAGTCCATATAACCAAGGTAAGAAGGAAAAACACATGGGAATAAAACCTCCCCTCTAAAATGGACATGGAGCCAAAATTTGAATGTGAATATCAATCATCACCGTGTGTCACACACCCCAAGGAGTGAACTAAGATAGGTGAATGTCTTCTCTATGAAGCTCTTGGTGAAGATGTTGTTAGTTTGCTCTGCAGATGGGAAATAATGCAATGATCACCTGGTCATGCACCAAGACCCTGATATAGTGCATGTGTACCTTAATGTGCTTGGTCCTATGTCTATGTACTGGATATGTGGATATCACGATTGCATTTTTATTTTCACACAAAATGACAGTGGGTGAATCAAATGCAAAACCAAGTTCTCCAAGAATGCCTTGCAACCACACACATTGTGTAGTTACAATCACTACTCCTATGTACTCGACCTCAGCTGATGATAAGGAAATACTATGTTGTTTCTTAATTGACCAAAAAATAGGACCATGTGCGAGAATGAATACATAACATGAAGTGTACTTTCTGTCAGTGGAATCTCCATCCCAATCAGAATTAGTAAATCCCACTAGTTCTAGTGGAGAACTAGTTGCATAGTGTATCCCGAAGTGTTTGGTTCCTTGCACATAATGCAAGATATTTTTAGCATCCTTCCAATGGATCTCATGAGTTTCCTACATATACCTTTAAACAACACCTAATTCATAAGACAAATCAGGTCAAGAGTATGTGAGATACAACAAGCTCCCAACCAGTTGTCTTTACAATGAGTTGTCCACCAATGGAGATGAACCAAAATCACCCAGTTTTACCCCTGAAAGGAAGGGACACTTAGTATATTTACATTCATCCATTTTGAACTTTAATAACAGGTTCAAAGCATACTTTTATTAGCTGACCTTGGTACCTACATCATATTTCTCAATCTCCAAGCCAATAAATTGTTTCAACAATCCTAGGTTAGTCATACAAAATGCAATGTGCAATGAAGACTTGATTGAACATATATCAACAATGAAACTTCTAGTGATCAAAATATCATAAAAATACAATAATATGATCTGAATAGAGTCATATAAATTCTGCAAATACACATTAGGATCATATTTTCATCTTTTAATTCCTTGTGAGAGAAGACATTTTTCCATCTTGGCATACCAAGCTCTAGGAGCTTGCTTGAGGCCATAGAGAGACTTCTTCAACTTGAAAAAAAGTAAAGGATCATGAATGAAACCTTTAGGATTCTACACATAAATCTCCTCATGAATTCCACCATGAATAAAATCACTCTTGACATCCATATGGTGCACCTCGCATAGTTTAGATGCAACAATGTCCAAAAATAGCCTGATTGGGTCCATCTTTTCCACCTATGCAAATGTCTCTATATAGTCCACTCCATGGAATTGAAAAAAGAAGTTGGAAACCAATATGGCCTTATACTTCACTTATGAACCATAAACAACCATATTTTTCCTATAAACCCACTTACATTGCACTAGTTTCCTCTTGGAAGGTAGAGGAACCAATTCCCAAGCTTCATTGTCTTGCAAAGACTTGAATTCTTCTCGCATGGATGTTTTCCATATTGGGTCATGTGATTATTATTCATATTATTTTGTATCATATCCAACCATTAGAAAACACCTCTATGGAATATTCTAATAACAATTGGAGAAAGTATTGTGAATCTGAGATCTAGTCTTCCTAGTGTATGGTGGATCTTCTACAAGATCACCAATTGCTTGTATGGTTTTCTTAGCCCATTTCGGCCTCATGGAAGAGTCATGATATACATTCATGTCATCATATTCATATTACATATCATAATCAGAAAAATAAGAAAGAGAAACATCACTTACATCATCATTGAGTGGAGGGTGTTAGCAATCCCCCTCTACTAGTTTAACCTCTTGCATATGCTCTTCTTCAAACTGCACACTTCTCTCTATGAATGTTTTCTGAGATGACGGATCAAATATCTTGTATCCATTTGAATATTAATCATATACAACCATTATGGACTCTTTTATTTGGGGTTCCAAGGCTTTTCTTTTATCTGGAGGAATTCTAGCCCATGCCTTTGTGCCAAAAACCATGAGATGAGACACATCAGGCTTGTGACCTCACCAAGCCTCAAATGGAGTTTTTCTTCCAATTATTTATGTGGAAGTATGTTATAAACATATGTATCACAATTTATGGCTTCATCCCATATCTTAGGATACAAACACTTATCCTCTAGCATGCATGTGGTCATCTCCTTCAATGCTTTATTCTTCCGCTCTGCCACACCATTTTGTTGTGGTGTGTAAGGAACTGGATGTTTCATTTGAATTTCATTCTCTTCACATAGATTATGGAGGTAATTATTGACATATTCCTTTCCATTATAAATCCTTAATAGCTTTGTATTATTCCCACTTAAGTTCTAAACATAAGATTTGAAATATTTGAAAATCTCATACACTTCAGATTTCATCTTGAGGAAAAAACACCCAACAATATCTTGAAAAATAATCAATGAATGTTAAGAAATACCTTGAGTTTCCATATTATGGTGTGGGAATAGGTCCTATTAGATCTAAATTGATCAATTCAAGCACTTTGAAAACTCTTCTTTCCTTTCCTTTGTCATACTTGCGCTCTGCATGCTTCCCAACTATGCATCCCTTGTATGTGCCTTCGAAAAATTTGATGCTTGGAAGTCCTTAAACTATATTTTATTTTCTAAAATATTAAAGATATTTGTAGTTGAGGTGTACAAACCTCTCATTCCATATATTTCGGATCTCATTGGCATGTGAGAGGAGTGCATTCCTTGAGGAGTAAGGAAGAAAGTGTGAAAACGTGTATATCCTTGACTCATGATTTGCAATACCCATTGTAACCATTTTACCTGTAGAAAACATATGTCACTCTTATTGAGTGAATGTCACTCTCATGGACAAACCTATGTAAGTCATTTTATAGACAGAGAGTATGTTTTTTGCAATATAAGGCACAAATAACACATTTTTGAAGTACCCATTGTCAAGATTGATTCTACCAATCCATTTGGCCGAGATCTCTGAGTCATCACCCATGAGGATGTATGGAAAACTATATGGGTGTAGGGATGAGAATGTGTCTTATGTATAACCCATGTTCCTTAAGGCACATGAATCTATGATGAAATAGGAAGATCCAGAAGATCCAGCAACCAGTGCATGGAATCTCTCCTTGCTTTCATAATTCAAACCTCCATCCTTCTTCTTTACTCCATCTAGAAGGGGAATGTTGTTCTTCTTAAGGAGTTTCACCCTAATGTCCAATATTTTCTTCATTCATGCACTCTCTAGAATCCAAACCTTGTAATAGTAATTGCATTTGGTATTCTCTTGCTTCTTCCCTTTTTCCTTTCTAGGATTCGAACTTCCATTAGAAGATTTGGGCTTCTCTTTCTCCTTCTTCTCTTGCTGCTTCAAATCTTTGGACTTCTTCTTTTGCTTTGATTGCTTTAAATATCCTTCTCCAAGAGATTGGTCCTTGTTATATTTGATGGTACCCATTTTAACCAAATTTTCCTGTTCTCGAGTCAAAGACTTCACGAAGTCTTCCAAAGATGGAATTCTCCAGTTTTGAACCCTTAGCTTGACTAAGTGAAATGTCAAAACAAACACTGAATATTCAGGCCCTAGATTCAAAAGTATGGACATAATCAACTGCTCTTCCTTCTTTTTGATGCCACATTACTTCAGTTGAAGAACCAGGGATTTGAACTTGGTGAAAATGTCTTGGATCATCTCAAAATGATTTGGATTCAAAGTGATCAACTCATTTTCAAGATGATGGCCTCTCAGTTCATCAATAATCCCAAACAAATAATCAAGATTGAGCCATACTTAATTTGGAGTTGTGAGATTTTCAACATGAAACAATAGGTCTCTCAAAATGCTGAGACATAACATCCAAAATGCTTCATCCATTCTGTTAAAAAACTTGGACTTCTCAACAACTGAGTTTGGCTCATTTTCTGTCCCCGTGGTAACTATGTAGAAACATATCGATATCAGCTGGATTACCATCTCAGAATTCCACTCAAATTATTTGGATAGAGTGATCAAGGTGACATCATACTGCTCCATTTACTGCTGTACACTGAGTGACAAAGAACCACTAAATAACCTACAATGCAAACTCTCAATATTCTGGATGAGACCCTAATTGCTAATTCAAACCCTCTGAAATCTATGAATTTTGTTTGAATATAATTGATATTTGATACCATGTAAAATTATAACCGCATTAGGATCTAATATCCAAAGGAATCCTCACGATACAAATAATTTGACAAAATATGCTAAAACAATGTAAAAGAGGCAAAATATGTTGGAGACATTTACCTTCATACTCACTCCTTCGGTCAAATTGGCCTAGTTAAACCACTATCCTAAGTTTAATTGACATCAATGGAGCATTAATTACCATCATCCCAGTCACTCCCACACCTACCTACAATCAAGGAGGCTAACTTAGCCTTTCCTACAGTCAAGGAGGCTAACTGGAGCACTCCAGGGGTGATCTGTGTGACATTCATGCACCTAATTGCTAACTGGGGGTTACTTTCAGTTCAACCAATCAGTTACAGTTAGTTAAGGCGCCTCCATTCATTAAATATATTATTTAATGATTATTTATTATTATTTTAATGAACTGGAGTGAACAAGGCGCCTTCACCAACTTCTGATGGTTAGTTCAGCTTCAGTTAACCTCATCAGGGTTTATTGGAGTCATGCAATACTAGCACTTGATGATTGGATTGCTATGACATGTGTTTGATCTCCTTCAGTTGAGATTCAGTCATTTATTGCACTCCAACTTCAGTTAGGGTTTGGTGAGTCAATTAGGGTTTTGGTCAAGTGGTTAACTGAGTGAGATTGCATGGAAAAGAGTCAGTTAAGCTAGAATCACTCACTGAATTTGAATTGTCCCTTAGGTATTCGAATTCTTCATGGAGTTAAGCTATTGCTATGCATGGAAATTGTAATCCTTTATTGTTTATATAATGTACAGAGAGGAAACCTATTTGGTATTCCAGTTATTTCCAATTCATGAGTATTTGTTAATTATTCTTTGATGATTTTGATTTCTAGTTCCTAGATCATGTGCAAGAATTAATATGGTATCAGAGCCTACGGTGGGACGAAGATCAATCTCTCAAGAACAAGATTTTTGACAGATTTCTCCATGAAATGTGAGCAATAGCTCAGATCCGACCTTATTTTGCCCCTTATGTTTTGATTTTCAGGTTTCTATAGGTGAAGCATTCGCTACAAGCAAATCCAGATGGCCTCCTCAGTACCTCTGTTGACTCCATACAATTTTCACAAATGGGAACTCAAAATGGAGCATCAGCTGAAAGGAAAAGGAATCCACAGAGTCACCATGGACACTGATCCGGAGCCTAGATCCGCCATAGAAAAATCAAGATTCTTGAACAAGAAGGATGAAGCCTTCGGTTTCTTATGCCTCTCTATTTCCGATGATCTTCTCTTCCATCTTACGGATCTGAATACACCAAAATAAATATGGGACAAATTGGAATCTTTGTATGGAAAGCATGATGACATGAGAGTTTATCAACTCAAAAATGAACTCATGTCTCTCCAACCTTCCAATTTCGAGACTCTGAATGATTTCTTTACAAAGTTCAAGCATACAGTTTTTCTCTTGAAGCAATGCAAAGTGGAGAAGGAAGATGATCAGCTCATCCTAGCCATCCTCTCAAAACTCAGGGCTGATTATTCAGTTTTTGTTTCTACATTCCGTGCAGGGAAGTTCACAACCCCTAAATGGAAGATGCCTACACTCGATGCCTTCATTGAGTCCCTAACTAGTGAACATGACAAGCTTGTCCAGATGGGGATCATACGATCTTCCCATGATCAAGCCCTCCATCTCACAGGGCCCAAAGATGTGAAGGGTAAAGGAAAGCAGCAGAAAAATCAGAAAACTAAATTTGATGCTCCAAATCCTAGACTTGAAAATCAGCAGCATGATGAATCGTCCGGTTCAAGGAAGAACAAAGGAAAAGGGCACAATGGGAAAGAAAGAGTCAGGTGTTCTTACTGCGGGAAGGGTTTTCATCCTGAACATGTCTGCATGAAGAAAAATATTGATGAAGCAAACTCTCTCCTTGAGAGGAATCACATCAATCTTCCGGAGAGATTTCAGAGGAGAGATCACCAAGATCAGGAACCACAGCATGAGAAAGGTCATGCCCTCATGGAAAGCACTTCGAAGTCCAAATCACTGCTGATTTATAGTGGTGCTTCGAATCACATGATGGCTGAAGAAGACTCTTTTTCATCCTTGGAGACCAGCAAAGCCATTCCCATCCACTTGGGAGATGACTCCACCATCATTTCCAAAGGACAAGGTACTGTAAATCTAGAAAATGGTTTTTTTTCTAATGTTTTGTATGTACCATCTCTAGCAGAAAATCTCCTTAGTGTCTATCAAATGACACATACAGGAATGTCTAAGAGGGTCTCTTTCATCGCAAATGATGTTGAGATAACAGAAATTGCATCCGGGAAACTCATTGCAAAAGGCCATGCAAATAATCATGCAAAAGCCTATGAGTTCTCTCACTTTGTTGCGGATGAAAAGCCCACCGCTTTGCTAACTCATGGAAATGAGGTTAGTAGGCTATGGTATGAAAGGTTTGGCCATCTTAATTTCAAATATTTTCAGCAATTACAGAAAAATTCCATGGTTGAAGGCCTCCCAGTCATCAAGGCAACCACGGGAGTCTGCAAGGGTTGTGTGATTGGAAAGCACCCTGAGCACAAGTTCGAACGGGGGAAGGCAAATCGAGCTACAAGCATATTGGGGATGATACATTCTGATATCAGTGGTCCAATGCCTATCAAATCCATGAATGGATCAAGGTACCTCCTTACCTTTATTGATTATTTTTCAAGGTATACATGGGTTTTCTTTCTCAAAAAGAAATCAGAAGTATGTGAGAAATTTTCTGAATTGAAGGCTTTGATCGAAAATGCCTCTGGGCTTAAGATCAAGATATTGAGATCTGAAAATGAAAGGGAGTATGTCAGTAATGAGTTTCTATCCATTTTCTCCCAAAGTGGTATTCAGGTCCAACATTCAATTCCCTACACTCCCCAGCAAAATGGAGTAGCAGAAAGGAAGAACCGGTCTCTCAAAGAGATGACCACCTGTATGTTGGAGTCAAAGAAGCTTGCTGCAAATTTGTGGGCTGAAGCCATGCATGCTGCATCATACATTCAGAACAGGGTACCACATTTGTCAGTGAAATTAAAGACTCCTTTCGAAGCATACTTTGGACACAAGCCAAATGTGTCGAACCTACGGGTATTTGGGTCCACTGCATGGGCCTGGATTCCACTTGATAAAAGAAGGGATTTGCCACCGCAGAGCATAGAATGTATGTTTATTGGATATCCTGATGAATATAAAGGATTCAAGCTTCTGGATATCAAGACCAAACAGATCATCATCGATAGAAGTGTCAAGTTCGATGAGCCTCTTCAGGAGGTGGAACTAGTGGAGGAGAAAACTGCTGAAATTCCTTCCTATTCCACTGAATATTTGGATGATGAAATTGGGGATGATGACCCTGATTTGGATCCTCTGATTTATGATATCAGTGTGTAGCAAACATCAGATACTGAATCAGAACCTGAAGGGCAGAATCATCTTCCTCCATGGGCCCGACAGACACTCTCCTCTGCAGGAGACAACATTGGAAATCTGGATGATCCAAGGAGAACCCGGTCTGATTTCCAAAGAGCAGGTATTGCACTCTCTTGTTCTGATATTTTGCTATATAAAACTTTCTATTTGATTATTATTTCAGATCCAAAATCCTACTACCATGCTCAGAAGGATCTGAGATGGCAAGTTGCCATGGATGAAGAGATGAATTCCCTTCAGAAAAACACTACTTGGGAGCTAGTTTCTCTTCCTCCGGGAAGGAAATTGGTTCAATGCAAGTGGGTGTTTTAGACAAAGGTTGCTGATGATGGAAGCATATGCAAATATAAGTCAAGGCTGGTAGCAAAAGTTTTCTCTCAGGTCCAAGGAGTGGACTACCATGAGACCTTTGCACCGGTTGCAAAAATGGACTCCATCCGCCTTGTTTTGGCTATTTCCGCATCCAAGCACTGGGAGGTGCATCACATGGATGTTAAGTCAGCCTTTATACATGGAGATATTCATGAGGAGATATACATGAAGCATCCTGAGGGATACATCACTGATCCATCTTTGGTTTGCAAGCTAAATAAGTCACTATACGGGTTAAAACAGGCCCCAAGAGAGTGGTATTCCAAGATGGATGCCTTCCTTCTCTTGCAAAATTTTCAGAGATGTAGATCAGAACCAAATGTGTATTTACAGAAGCATGATGGTCATATTATTATTATTTTTTTATATTTTGATGACTTACTGATCACAGGTATCACAATTGCCTCCATTTCAGCCATCAAAACTGCTCTCCACAATGCCTTTGAAATGAGTGATTTGGGGCTTCTAAAACAATTTTTGGGGCTCGAAATCGAGCAAAATTCTGATGGAATTATGGTCACTCAATCAAAATACATTTCAGACCTGTTAGTAAAGTTTAACATGGCTGAATGTAGGCCTGCACCATTCCCTTTCCTTTCAGGGATCAGCCTTGAAGAAGGAAAAAGCACACCTCCCATGGACTGCACTATCTATCGACAGCTGATTGGTAGCTTGTTGTACTTGACACATTCTAGGCCTGATATTTGTTATGTCATGAATGCTATATCAAGATACATGCAGCAGCCTCATGATCTTCATTGGAAGGCATCCAAGAGGATCCTCCAGTACATTCAGGGAACCAGGACCTATGGCATTAACTATGCTACAGACTCCAAGCTAGAGCTAGTTGGATACAAAGATTCCGATTGGGCGGGTGATTCTATTGATCGGAAGTCAACTTCCAGATATGTATTCATGTTTGGTGGTGGCCCTATTTTCTGGTCAAGCAAAAAGCAGGCTGCCATAGCACTATCTTCAGCAGAGGCCGAGTATCGAGGAGCGGTGAATGCTTGCATCCAAGCAGTTTGGTTGCAAGGCATTCTTTCGGAGTTTGATCTTGGTAGTACTTTGTCCACTGTTCTCTTCTGTGACAACCAGAGTGCTATTAAGATATCCATGGATCCAGTTACCAGGAAGAGGACCAAACATGTAGAAATTCACATGCACTACATCAGGGAGCTAGTGCATGACAGGACTATCATTCTGCAATACTGCCCGACTGATGAGCAGATTGCAAACATCTTCACCAAGAGCTTTTCAGAAAAGAAGTTCACTTACCTCCGTTCACTGTTGGGGGTGATTTCATAAGGGTGATCCAGACTACTTTCAGTGTTCAGCTTGAGGGGGGTTTTGTTTCCACTGGGTTTTCCCTCTTTTCCTCACTTAGTTTGTTTCGAGCATTGTTTCAGTTGCTTTATTATACAGGGTGACCTATGGCCTTTGTTGCCAGGGCCCTAGCATTTTATGCATCTATGTTTTCTAACTCTTCCTGAGTATAGCTTAAGGGGGGGTGTTGGAGACATTTACCTTTATACTCACTCCTTCGGTCAAATTGGCCTAGTTAAACCACTATCCTAAGTTTAATTGACATCAGTGGAGCATTAATTACCATCATCCCAGTCACTCCCACGCCTGCCTACAGTCAAGGAGGCTAACTTATCCTTTCCTACAGTCAAGGAGGCTAACTGGAGCACTCCAGGGGTGATCTGTGTGACATTCATGCACCTAATTGCTAACTGGGGGTTACTTTCAGTTCAACCAATCAGTTACAGTCAGTTAAGGCGCCTCCATTCATTAAATATATTATTTAATGATTATTTATTATTATTTTAATGAACTGGAGTGAACAAGGCACATTCACCAACTTCTGATGGTCAGTTCAGCTTCAGTTAACCTCATCAGGGTTTATTGGAGTCATGCAGTACTAGCACTTGATGATTGGATTGCTATGACATGTGTTTGATCTCCTTCAGTTGAGATTCAGTCATTTATTGCACTCCAAATTCATTTAGGGTTTGGTGAGTCAATTAGGGTTTTGTTCAAGTGGTTAACTAAGTGAGATTGCATGGCAAAGAGTTAGTTAAGCTAGACTCACTCACTGAATTCGAATTGTCCCTTAGGTATTCGAATTCTTCATGGAGTTAAGCTATTGCTATGTATGGAAATTGTAATCCTTTATTGTTTATATAATATACAGAGAGGAAACCTATTTGGTATTCCAGTTATTTCCAATTCATGAGTATTTGTTAATTATTCTTTGATGATTTTGATTCCTAGTTCCTAGATCATGTGCAAGAATTAATAAAATAACACATAGAGATGGTGCCAATAGTACTTATTTATATTACATTACAGCATGTAAACATGTCCGAAACATGATTGTATTACATTAGGATAAAAAAATTAGCATTTGGGGACAAATTGGTGGCATACAAGTGTCAGGCTTACATTGGACCTCAAAACCCCCCTAGGTGGACCAATAGGATCCCAAACCACCTCAAACATCACGCATAACTATGTGAATGTTAGGGAAGAATTATTGGTCATAAATGAGGGTAGAGTAGGTGTGGTAGAGTGCATGGAGGAGTGGGAGTGGCTCTAAGTAATCATAAATCGTCCAAAAGGGGAAAAAAACACTCAAATACAATGCATAGGCGCCCCTAGTCAACTAAGATCCATGTTTTAAGGAGTGGGAGTGCCACAAGGGACCAAAAGGTCATTAATGATGGTGTCTTAGCTCCCGATTGACCAAAATGAGGGCGTCAAAGGGGTGTCGTTGATGGACCAATACCATATCACGTCCATTCATATTGGGGGCTTGATAATTAAAAAAAAAAAATATATATATATATATATATATATATAGGGGTCATATTTAGGGTTGAGGGTTTTATTTTATGGGTTAAAAAAATGTAATATTTAGGGGGTTCGATTATTAAAATGGGTGGAGAAGCAGCGTGAGCAGGGTGTGGAGAAGCAGCGTGAGCAAGGTGTGGAGAAGCAGTGCGAGCGGGGGAGCATTGAGGTTTGGCTGTCAAGACTACCCACAGACTATCGAGACTACCCACAAAATACCTGGTTCACTGGAAAGGCCCAGAGACTAGATGGATGGATAGATGAGGCCTTGGCTGATTACAAGCTCAATAGATTGAAACCTAGCTGGTGATATGGAGGATACCTTTCAAGCAATGTTAGATAGATTAGCAGTTAGAGTGATGTGGAGAAGCAACACAAGCGGAGGAGCATTGGGGTTTTGTTTTTGATACTACGCACAGACTACCAAGACTACCTCAGCTAGGACTACCCATAAACTACCTTGTTCACTAGATGGATGGATAGATGAGGCCTTGTATGATTACAAGATCAATAGATTGAAACCTACCTAGTGATATTGAGGAGACATTTCAAGGAGTATTAGCTATATTGGTGGTCAGAGGGGTGTGGAGAAGCAATGCAAGCGAGGGGAGTGGAGAAGCAGCACGAGCAGGGAAGCATTGCGGTTTTGTTTCCAAGACTACCCATAGACTACCTCGTTCACTGGAAATTTTGAGAGCCTGAATGGATGGATAGATGATGCCTTAGATGCTTACAAGATCAATATATTGAAACCTATCTTGTGACATTGAGGAGACCTTTCAAGCAGGGTTAGCTGCATCGACGGTTGGAATCACCAAAGCCAACAGTTTACCATGTGCCAAGAAAAAATAGTCCATAAAATATCAGGTAATGATGACATTCCATACACAAACCAGAGCTTAGTTTGTATCCCATAAAAATCCCGTGGATTTCTTGAGCAGGCTATGAGTTGTTTGGGGTTGCTAAAAGAAACCATAACCCTACTTGAGTTTACTAAGATCTCTGCCACACTGTTTGAGTGTTTAGTTCTACTTGAAGTGAACCATAAGGAAACCCCAATTACTGGAGCAGCGGACCAAGAAACAACAGTCCATAAAATACACGGGGGATTCACTTAGTGAACCTCTCACATAGCACGTCCAATCATGAAATATTCAAGAATACCCTTAATTTCAGTAGATATTGGTCCAAAATCCTTTTGTTGAAACCCCCTCCCAATACCTGAAACCTCCCCACCACCCCTTTTTATACCCTTATCCTTAAAAACTCCCCTAACCCCCACCCTAAACCCCTCATCCCCCCCAATACCTGCAATATATTGCCTTGATTTTTAAGAAATTTAAAACCCGCAATATGAACTAACGTGCTAGGATATTGGTCAACAAGTGAATCCCCCGTGATAA
This sequence comes from Pseudotsuga menziesii, assembly GCA_001517045.1. Taxonomy (NCBI): domain Eukaryota; kingdom Viridiplantae; phylum Streptophyta; class Pinopsida; order Pinales; family Pinaceae; genus Pseudotsuga; species Pseudotsuga menziesii. The sequence continues at coordinate 60,219 of LPNX011089338.1, forward strand.
AATATAAGGTAATGATGACATTCCACACACAAACCATATATTATTTTGTAGCCCATAGAAATTCCATGGCTTTCTTACAGCTTAGCACACTAAAAAATCGCAACAAATATATTATTCCACTCAAGTCTGAACCGTGACCTCCTAATTTGGGTTGTGACCTTCTTGGTGCTTACTAAAATGAACAGTGACCTTCTTCGGTTTGCTTGAACTAAACTGTGACCTTCTTGGGGATGGTTGGACTAAACTGTGACCTGTCTGAACTTGCTTGATCATGCTTGCATTAAGAAGGTTGCATTTTAACAAAGTAAACATGAATTAGACATGTTGTTAGGATTAATTAATCCTCCTTTTACCCACATAGTCTATTTGCATTTTTTTCCTAACTTAGGACTTCTATTTTCACTTTACTAGAGTAAGGGGAGACATGCCCAAGAGTCATCTACACTTTTGAGTTTTGGTGCCAATAGTTCCATGGTGTCAATCCCTATTTTATAGGAACCCTCTCTGAGTGCCACCAATAGTCACCTTCAATTGTTTGTGGTGGGTAGTCAGTCATGCACAATTATGCTCCTATTACCATCAGTTAGATCACAATTAGTTATATTAGTGCCAGTTTGCATGATTCATGGGAGTGTAGGCACCTTTATTCACCTACCCTCACTTACCATTATCAGTTGATTAATTGTATACTGATTTGGTTATATGGAGTTAACTAGTGAGCTCCAGCTATGATTATTGCCACACTGAGTTAGATATCCAGTCATATTGAGTTGGTGAATTCAAATCCTATCCATAGTATTCGAATACTATTTATTGTACTACCATTGTATTACTGATTAATTAATTGAAATTGATGTAATGATAATCTGAGCAATACTTGTCCGATTTGTGTGAAATTTATTTCATGAATTCGTTATTCAACTTACATTGATTTGATAATTCCATTGCATACTTCTTTTCAGATAGCTCTCATTTTCTCTTGTATATGTATGGTTCATGAAATTTAACATGGTATCATATCCTATGTTCAGGCTAGCAACAAACCTCATAAACCTCCATGCTTGCGCCAGAAGCAACTGAGTTTTCGCATAGTTCCTGGAATCATTGCATTGCTCCCTCTGGATTATGTCCAGATAAGTCTATCTAGGTGTGACGGACTCTGAAAAATTACACATGTCAATGTGGAAATGTTTGAATTGACAAATGTTTGCGAATTGAAGTTTCTTTTGTAATGATTTTACATGAACCTACATATCTATTGAATATTTGTTGATCAACATACAACGAAATGGAGAATTCTTCTTCTCTATCACCTAGAATCCTTACACCATTCAATTACATTCATTGGAGGGAATATATGTAGATAGTATTGTGCAAAAAAGGCCTGTATAGGATGAAAATGGGAAGAGAAGTTGATCCCCAACAGTATGTTGAGAAATCCGATTTTTCAAATAGGTTGGATGAATCCTTCATCTTCATGTGCATCCACATCCCCAAGGAACTATTGTTCCACCTTGAGAGACTCAAAACTCCAAAGGAAGTATGGGACAAGCTTTAATCTTTTTTTGGAAAACAAGATGAGCTTAGAGGCCATATTTTGGAGAATGAGCTCACTGCACTCCATCCCAGCAACTTTGAGACAATTCAACAATTATTTTCGAAATGAAAATCCCTAGTCTTGCAATGCAAGCAATGTGGGATAGAGAGGAAGGATGAGCGATTTGTGCAGTCAATTCTAAGAAATATTGGCTCAAAATTATCAGTATTCATATCCAAATTCCACTCTGGAAGAGTATCCATCCCAAATTGGAAAATTCCTTCTCTATATGTATTTGTAGAGTCATTGATCCAGGAGAAAGACAAATTGATTCAGATGGGAGTGTTCAATGCATCCAAGAATCGGTCCCTCTTAGATGGAGACTTTTGGAATGCACAAGAAAGAGGGAAGCAAAGAGGAAAGGAGAATAAAAATTTGTATTCGAAGTCAAAGGAGAACCATAATTCTTCTGATGTAGCTTTGGCTTCCAAGAAGAACGAGAACAAGAAATTTGAGAAAGATCAATGCTCCTACTTTATGAGAGGATTTCATCCAAAAATTCATTGTATGAAGAATACCATTGATCAAATGGAAAAACTCCTTGAGCAAGAAAATATTTCCCTCCCTGAAGGAAAAAGGAAGACTGACTCTAAATAAAAGTCTGAAGATCATGATGAGAGATGCCATGCACTGAAGTATAGATTTTCAAAAGCACATGCCTTCCTCATTGATTCAAGAGCCTCCAATCATATGGTTGCATCCAGAGAATCATTCTCTTCATTACAAACTATTAATGGTCCTAGCATTCACATGGGTGATGACACTCAAATTCGAGCTGAAGGAAAGAGTTCTATCAAGTAAAAGCATGGAGTGTTGATAAATGTACTCTATGTTCCCTCCTTAGCTGCAAAGTTGTTATCAATATACTATATAACACATATTGGCTCATCAAAGCGAGTAGTATTTGATCCTGACTCAGTGGAGATAACATATATCTTAACTAAGAATATTATAACAAAGGGTGTTGAAAACCATGCCTCCAAGACATATGAATTCTCACACTTTCTGTCATACTCGGATCTAGTACAACATCAGCTACCATTCGAAAGGAGAGGTAAAAACATTATATCTACACCTTTTGTTAATGATGTATTGTCTAATGTTTCAGATTAAGAAGATGAGGAACAAGATCAACCTCAAGAGGATCTAGATCCAGCTCTAGCTCCTATTCCAAATTAGAGGCCTAAATGGACACAAAATCTTATTAAAGCGGCTGGGAATGTTGTTGGGGATCTAGGTTACAGAAGAAGAACGAGGTCCCAGTATCAAAATGAACATGTTGCGCTTTCTCATTCAGTTTCACTTCCTTCAGTTAGGTGCAACAAGATCGTTGAGAGATTCTACTTGATGATAAGGACTCATCCACAATTTGGCCCACTAAAGAACAAATAGGATCAAGTCACTATTCCTCTAGAAAGAAGAGACAAAGGAAATACTCCTTCTAGTATCCATCATCATATTGGAAGAAGATGGAAAAGTTCACATGCATAGTCCCAGGAAACTAGTGCACATAAGAACCAACATTCTACATTACTACTCCACAAAGTTGCAGATTGCAACAATTTTTTCATGAGTTTTTACTCAAAGAGAATTTTTTTCTCTAAAGTATGGAATCTTGTTTCCTGATTTCCTACTTATTTTGAGGGGCGAGGGGGGGTCCCATGAGGTTTTCCCCATTTTCCTTGTTTTATTAAGAAATATTTTATTTCATTTAGATTGTTCCGGTGACTTTTGGCCCAATTTCTAGGGCCCAAGTTATCCAAAGTTAGGATTAGGGGGGTGTTAGCATTAATTAATCCTCCCTTTACCCACATCGTCTATTTGTCATTTTTTCCTAGCTTATGAGGTCCTTTTTAACTTTACTAGAGTAAGGGGGGGCATGCTCAAGAGTAATCTACGCTTTTGAGTTTTGGTTCCAATAGTGCCATGGTGTCAATCCCTATTTTATAGGAACCCTCTTTGAGTTCCACCAGCAGTCACCTTCATTTGTATGTGGTAGGTAGTCAATCATGCACAATTATGCTTCAGTTACCATCAGTTAAATCATAGTCGGTTTGATTAGCACCAATTTGCATGATTCATGGGAGTGTGGGTGCTTTTATTTACCTACCATCATCAGTTAACTAATTGTAGACTGATTTGGTTATCCGGAGTTAACTAGTGAGCTCCAGACATGATTATTCCCACACTGAGTTAGCTATCCATTCAGATTGAGTTGGTGAATTTGAATCCTATCCACAATTTTTGAATTCTATTTATTGTACTACCATTGTATTACATATTAATTAATTGATATTGATGTAATGATAATATGATCAATACTTGTCTGATTGTGTGAAAAAAATTTCATGAATTCGTTGTTCAGTTTACATTGATTTTATAATTCCATTGCATACTTCTTTTCAGATAGCTCTCATTTTGGCTTGTAGATCTATGGTTCATGAAATTTAATGCATGCTACCAGGTAAGTCTCTCTGTTATAACATAGTTTTTAGTTAGTTATTTTTATTTTACCTGTTCATTATAATAGTTATCCTTTTAAAAAACCTTTGAACACAAGAAAAACCTGAGAAAATTATTAAAAAAAACCATAAAAGTCAAAAAAAAAAGAGAAAAGGGAAGAAAAAAACACAAAAGCATATTCCAACTTAGAATGAACGCCTAAATACAGGGACACATTTGGCCGATTTATTTTTAATAATAACCGTAATAACGAGTAGGGAAAGAATCTTGAGATTCCTAAGCCTGCATATGCTCAACATATTCCACCAAGAAGAAGAAGAGGGAAGAATATTTTCCATCTAATGATTTTGTTAACGTAGAAGGTGAAAACCACAACATGTCAGACAACAATGAAAAGAAACCTCCAATTTTTTATTTCCCTATTCAAGGGGATTCCAATGATGTAGCCAGGATAAATAAAATTAACCTTATTGCATTACCATATTTCCATGGGATAACCTCCGAGGACCCAAACACATTCCTATTTGAATTTGAGGTTCTCTCTCTAGAACTTATGATTACATCATGGATGTAGAAAATTGAAACTCTTTCCCTCAACCTTGAAAGACTTTGTTCTAAGATGGTTTATGAGTTTGGATCCTAATAGTATTTCTACCTGGGATCAAATGAAATATACTTCCACTAAAAAATACAGATATTATTGTAAGGCTAGGGAAACTAGAGATGAGATCTATAGGATGGTACAAGGACCAAATAAATAATTATAAGACTATGAGGAATGATTTTAGCTTACCTATAGACGAGCTCATACCTTTACTTTGGATGAAGAATCAATGAAGCTTGTACTTATTTAGGGAATAAGGGAAGACATCCTAGAAACTATAAACCTCTTAGCCAATGGAGATATCTGCCAAAAACAATACGATGAGATTTTGAAAATTTTCAAAAATCATTCCATATCCATAAAGAAAAAACCTGAGGGTATGGATCCTTCTAATTTTTTAGCTCAACCTTCTAGTTCTACAATTACCAAATCAGACTTAGGGGATATGCTAAACGATATGAAAACATATATCTTACACTCAATGGATTTACAAATGGACTCCATGCAATCCAAACTAATGAAAGAAGAGTCAAACAGAGCATTAGTTGTTTTCTGCCCAGAGTGTAGAAAGAAACATAAAATAAATGAGTGCCTTTTGAATTTCATGCAAGTGCTAAGAAAGCTAAATGTTGGGGGATATACTCTGATACACACCCCACATATAAATTTCCTTACTTAGGCTCTCTAAAATCCAACCTATATGAACCATTAGGCACAACTAAATCTATTAGTTACATCAATCCTATGAGACCATGATTCCAGAGACCCTTTCAACTACCTTGTAGTCAACCACAATACTCAAAATTCCAAGGAAAATCACCTTACCAAACATATAATCCACCATATCAACAACCTTATAATCAACAACCATTTCATCCTACCTACACACCAAAAAACATGTATGTCCATTTGTCTTACCCTACACCTGATTGGGAACCAACTATGCAAAATCCATGGCAGAATCCTCAACCTATACCTCTTATTTTTGGATATAACTTTTCTACCAAAGGATGGATGCAGCAACAACAAGTACACACTCTTATTCCTCCTCTAGAGACCAATGCCACGCAGCCACAAGTTCAAAATACTAACCCTTCAGTATCGAGGAAACCATTGCCAACCCAACCCATTTTGAACCTTAATAATAGACAAGTTCAACCCACATATACTAGTGAAGTGTCCAACTATCCAACATATTCTCTAGATACCATATAAATAGATCAGTTAAACTTGCATTCTGGAATAATTGTAACACAACCAACAGATGAACCAGAGGAATTATTAGATACACCTCCTCCTCTCGCCTAACATAGTGCACCAGAAGAGGAACCTGTGGAAAAAGAGCCTGAAGTAGAACGACACCCTATCACAGATCCGCCATCTCTTAATCCACCTTTTCCACCTGTTTTAACCATTAATATTGTATTAGCACTCAGGTCCCCCCAACAAGACACAATCATCTCTAACTTTATCCAAAATATTTATGATACCCCTACCTATTTTGGAGAAAACCATGCCATTTCTATTTTGGATATTATAGGGACCAAGGGGCCCTTATGGTATAAACTTTGTCTTATGGAAAAAATAGAAGAAACCACCAAAACCATAGAATCTTCTCCTAACATAAAATTGAAATTTAGTGACCATTTGACACCTAAACAAGAGATAAAGCTTATCTAAATACTCATTAAATATCAAACAATGCTTGCATGGAGTTATCCGGATATGAAGGGAGCCATCCCAACCATTTTCCAACATCATATATGCATTAAGGATGATGCCACCTCCATTAGGAAACCACAACATAGAATGAATCCAATTTTAAGGGACATTGTTAAAACACAATTACAAAATTTCCTTGATGCATGGTTCATCTACACTAAATCAAATAGTGAATGGGTGTCACTGTCAGTGACTGTTCCAAAAAAAGGGAGGAAAATGGAGAGTCTGTAATATGTATAGACTATAGAGAACTGAACAAAGCAACAAAGAAAGATTACTTTCCATTAGCATTTATTGACAAGGTATTGGATACCCTAGCATGCAAGAAGTTCCTGTCCTTCCTAAACAGTTTTAGTGGATATAACCATATACAAATTCATATGGCAGACCAACACAAAAATACATTCACTTGTGCATGGGGGACATTTTCCTATAGAGTCCTTCCTTTTGGAATTTGCAATTCCCTAGTTACCTTCCAAAGAGAAGTCTTGAGTATTTTTGTTGACTTCATCCATGACCGAATGGAAATTTATATGGATAATTTTACTCCATATGGAGATGAGTTTGAAGAAGCCCTCATAAAATTGGAAAAAATTCTCAACAAATGTATAGAAGTTAATATTTGATTGAGTAATGAAAAATGCCAGTTAATGATGGATGAGGGAGTAGTGTTAGGGAACTATGTTTCTGAAAAAGGAATCACTATAGATCCTACAAAGAGCCAATTTATAATCAATCTACCTCCCACATAAACTAAAAGATCTTAGAAGCTTCATAGGAAAATCTTAATACTACAGAAGATTGATACAAGACTATAGTAAAATAGCTGCCCCTATGTTCTTACTAATGACTAAAGATGCAGAATTTCAATGGACCGATACCTACTAGAAAGCATTTTATCTAATCCAGCAAGATATCATGGAAGCACTTGTATTACAAGTACCAAATTGGGAAATCCCTTTCCATATACATTTTGATGCTTGTGACAAAGAAATTGGTGTAGTTGTAGGGCAGGAAAAAGGAAAAATACCACATGTTATTTACTATATCAGCAAAAATCTTGCAGGACCAGTACTTAATTATACAGTCACAGAAAAAAATTACTTGTTGTTATCCATTCCATCAACAAGATCAGACACTGCATCACTGGACATCAGGTATTCATCCATACTAATCACTCAATAGCTAAATATTTAATGAATAAGACAAATGTCAGTTGTGGAATAATAAGATGGCTTTTACTATTGCAAGAATTTAATGTAACTATCATAGACAAACCAGGGTAACACAATGTAGTATCATATTTCTTCTCTAGACTAAATCATGTTTCAAATAAAGAGCTAATAGATGATGCATTCTCGGATGAACACCTTTTTTACATCTCTATACACACTCCATGGTTTGTTGATATTGCAAATTATTTGGCTACTGGAAAATTTCCTCAACACTTCACTTACAAAGAAAAATGCAACATCATAAGAAAGAGTGATCCATTCTCATGGATCCGAGGATATCTTTTTAAGAAGGGACTAGACCACATTCTGAGAAGATGCATCCGAGAAGATCAGGTACATGATGTTCTTCATGCTTGCAATGGACACTGTGCAGCAAAAAGAACAGCATACAAAGTGTTACAGACATGTTACTACTGGCCAAATTTACACAGAGATGCAACATATTATGTTTCCATATGTGATTATTGTCAAAGAATGGGCCAACCAACATAAAGAGATGAAATTCTCCTCCATCCAATAGTAACAATAGAAGCTTTTAAAAAATGGGGAATGGATTTCAATAGACCCATCAACCCTCCCTCTAATTAAAAGCGTCACATATTGGTATGCATAGACTACCTAACCAAATGTGTGATGAAAGCATTAATATTAGCTAATGAGGAGTCAGTTGCCAAATTTCTCACAAAAGAAACCTTCACTAGAGTTGAAGCACCTAGAGAGTTGGTTACTGATAAAGGTAAACAATTCACATCAAATTTTACTGAAGACATCCTCAAAATGAACAAGGTCAAGCATATAAAATCAACATCATACCATTCAAAATCAAATGAGGTTACCAATATAGAAATAGATAATATATGGACCAAAACAATCCAAATTCACAAGAGAGATTGGGCAGATAGAATTCATGAAGCGTCATGGGCATACAACATTACTTGGGAGACCAACACAGGACTCACACCGTATGATTGTGTTTATGGGAAGAAAATAATGTTTCCTATACAATATGAACTAAAAACATTAAAGACAACACTGGAATGTAATATGGACCTGTCGACAACAAAGAATGAGAGACTACTCCATCTCAATCAACTAGATGAATTGAGGCAACATGTCCTACATCATACAAAAATAATTCAACAACAAAGAAAAGCATGGCATAAAAAATTTGTAAAAAATAGATATTTCAAAGAAGGAGACTGGACCCTACTATATGAATCAATATTTAAGGATTTCAAAGGAAAGTTAAGAACCATATGGTTGGGGCCCTATCAAGTAGATATCATCCATGATAATGGATCAGTTACAATATCCACTATATATGAAGAGAAGATACCAATTCTAGTCAATGGCCATCATTAGAAACTCTATAACAAACCTCTCAGCAAAGTAGAATTCGCAGAAAAACTAAAATTAGCAGAACTACAATTAATCTCAGGGAAATCATACCCTCCTCAGACTTGATCAATAAGGCATTATTAATTAAAAAAATAATATATATATGAAAACTTGCTAGAAAGATCTCGAGACAGACTGGGATTGAAAACCATTAAATTCAATCTCACAGTATGTAACTAAATTTATAAAAAAAAGAGGGAAAAATAAAAAAGGAGAAAAGAAACAAATAAGCAATGATTTTTTTATTACTAATACATCTCCTTTCAGGTTCCAAGCAAATATTCAACCCTCAGCAACAACTCAAGTTACAAAACTTCCTACATATTGTAGAAGCTCTATAATATTTTGACAACTTTTGTGACAACAATGCAATCTCCAACTATGCATTAAGTAAGTCATCAAGGTATGAATTTATCGACTTAACAAAAAAAAATCAGTGTCATAAAACCTTAGCTAAGTTTCCTACCGTTTTAATTTTGTGTGGACGTAAAACTTAAAGTTGGGGGGGAGATAGCATGAATATAAAGTTATGGCAAAGTTCAAGTTCGAGTGGATTGTGGTGAAAAATGTGACCATTAAACTTTAACAATGGAACGAGAAAATTCAAATGAGAGAGTAATGAGAAGAGACATCATCAAGCTACATGTAAAAGACAACTCACATGTGTGAGGATTGCCGCCACAATCGGCCACTCAACATTAAAGGTCACTTACAGCTATAATGATAAAAATAAATAAAGGCAGGGCAGTTGATAAGCATAATATGAACACATCTAAGCTGTCCATAATGTCCAAAGAATTACGCTGTCTAAATTGTGAGATATTTTCGCAATAGAAGTAAGAAACGTCATATCAAAAGCTGACGAGCGTGACATAGGAAGCAAAAATTACAGTAGAACGGGTATTATGGTAACCTCATTTTTGTGTTTTGAAAAAGGGGCTAGGAAATTTGAAAAATATGATTGTAGGATTTGTAAACATGATCCTATAGGCCACTCCAAACTGTATTGAAATGCAAAAGAAATAAATTATTTTCAAGATGCAGGGTGGATACAGTATTTCCAGAAACAAGATGGTTACCATGAAGCATTAACAGAGGAATTCATGAGGAATTTCAGGAAACGTGATGAAAACACTACTAGCACTAAAGTAATAGGATTAGAAATAAAGCTAAATGGGTATTAGTTGAGTATGATGGAATAGCTTCCAAAAGGGATGAAATGGATCAAGGATGACTGGGAGTTAGCTAAAAAAGAAAAAAAGTAAAATTTCAAGTTTATAGAGATATATGAAAAAGAGATAGGATGTGTGAAAAGAGAAAAAATCCCTGAACCGCAAAGAGAAATAACCTTGATTATCATTAAGTATCTCACCTGTGAGGGAAGTTATGCCCTGGTGCGTTCCTATCATTTTCGGTTTCTCAATCTTCTCAGGAATTTGGATGGTAGAGACCAGGTCAGAACATAAATCTTTCTTGGTTTCTTTTTAGTGCTCTTTGTTCTATGAGTACTAAATTTCAGATAGCAAATCCCAACTCATTGTCCCTCCATGGACTGGTTAATTTGATCATATGGCATACCCTAAATATGCACTTTTTCCCTCTCTCATGTTCAACCTTCCTAAAAATCAATAACACCGAGGTATATGCATTCTATCAGGATGAACAATGTCCTTCCTAATAATCTCCTCAGATAAATTCCCCAATTATGACTCCTCCACCATTTGCAAAACCCTCTCCATCCACAAAACCCTCTGGGAATCCTAAGAAAAAATAGTTCTTCTATAGAACCCCCCACCAAAAAATCCAAAACCCTATCAATTGCAAATAAGAAGTGGGATTCTATACAAGTATTGCTAAAAATAAGAGCCTTCGTCCGACAAATGTTGGTAGAAGAGAAACAAGTATAAAAGGAAGAAGAAAAAGAGAGTGAATAAATCCCCAAGAGACAAGAGAAAGAAGTTGCAGACATTCTTATGCAGCTACGAGATAAAAGGAAACTCAAGAAACAACAAAAATCGACATACAAGACTCAGAATAAGAGGAAGTACACAAGGTTGATGACTTAGACACTCAAGGTAGTGAGAAAGGAATTGCAGACATGGGAGAGCATGAGGACATACGGGAGGAAGAATTAAAGAATTCACCATAAGTACCTAATGAAGTACTTGAATAATTCCCTGATGAGTTGCTTGGTGCTACCACAAAAATCACCCATGTTGGCATGGATATGCATGAATTGTTGTAAGAGAAAGATCAAGAGATTGATAGAATAAAGAAGTAAATTTTAGAACATGGTAAAGAAGTTCTGATATGGAGAAGAATATCTCATACAATGGAAGCTTTGAAGGCTTCCCATGATTCCATAGCTCCGAGTCATGAAGAGTATGAGCTACACCCTTTGGAGGAGAAACTCCAAGTCATTAAGATGGAAATCCAAGAGGACAAACAATAACTCATTATAGAAAATATCATCCTAAAGCAAGATCTAGAACATTGTGAAGCATAGATAAAATAAAGAGAGCAAGAAAAATATGAGCTAGAAGAAAGGTTAAAGAAGTGGTTCAAGATCATGCAAGAACTCTGGGTTTGCAGGCCACCATCTCGGTTATACTCGTTGTTTCTAAAAGAGAGATGGTTATGGTATCAAATCAAGAGAATAAAAAATAAAAAATATGAAAACTTAGAAACCCCAATTTTTTTTATTGATATCAGTCAATAGGTAGGAAAGTATGGAAAATATCAACTTAGAGAATTTTATCTGTATAACTATGTGTTGGCTCATCCTTTCAAATGGAACCCAAACCCCTATGTAGGGAGTGTGCAATTACGGTTTTTTTGCTCTTGGCTTATGAATGAAGAAAAAAGCGACATAGATGAATAAATATCTTGAAGTGGAGAAGAGATCTCAGATATTTGTGAATAAAGAATATCCTACGTCATACGCAGTCGCTACCTCTGACCAACTATTAATTCAGGATGTTGAGTTAGCTACAATGATTCAGGAGAAGAAAGTAGATGCCATTTCCCATTTCAAGGAAATAAACATGAGAACAAAACACAACCAAGATCATTCAGCTTAACACTACCATTTGGGATGATATTTTTGATAAGTTTCTACCTATGGAAGTACATTCCCCTTCTAGGACAAAAAAACCATGTTTATATATTCTATGTATATTGTTGCAATGGAACAAATGAAGTTATAGTGGATATTTCTCATGATCAATCCCCCACTTCTCATCTCTACCAACAATCAATAGTGGACACAAGAAGAGGAGGAAGTGAATTGGGAAGCAATCAAAAGAAATAGGGGGTACCATCCACCTGGAACCGTGACTAATTTTATGTATGGAATGTCAGGGACAACCTATCTAAAGAATTTCCTAGTTCATCAATTGCTTAGGGGTGTGCAAAAGGGTAAGATGGGAACTGATTATGGCTCCTACCTTTGGTTACAAAATAAATCATTTCTTTGGTCAAATGAAGTATCTTAAAACCCAATTACGGAGATAATACACATATATTAAGACAAGGAAGGCACTTAGTTTTGATTTTATGTAGATTTAGAAAATATTTATTAAGTTGATTAATTATTTTCCTTTTTTATGATTAATGTGCCAAAACTATACTAATGAATTTGGTGTTTTAGCAGAGTATGAAGGAACCATGTTCCATCTTACTTTATCCCCGACTCCACATTCAAAAGGAGGGCCATTTTTTATTAAGTTCCAAGTTATTTGAAGACAACAAGAATATGGTGAATGAACAGTACTAGTTTTGGTTACAAGACTCCCTGTTTTGACCGAATCATAATATCCAATCTTTAAGTCATGGTCGCTAATGAGTGAAGCAATTCCAATTAACAACATATTCAATTCCAACATTGAAGACACACGTAGTAGAATTGAAACAACTTGAATATTTACTAATTGGAGGCCTAGTCCCTGAGTCTCATGATAGCACACAAACGCTAACACGTATCTCGAGTGATCTTACCAACATGCTCGACGTCAATCATATGAGTATATTTTTCACATAATAGATGTAGCAGTTAGGATCGATATCATTTTTATATTTAAAAGTGGAGCAGAGCAACTAGTGAGGCTAGTGCTCATTTTTGTGTGAACTTAATTTTGATTATAGTTTTAAGAAAAACACATATGGCTATGTTAAACAATTATTTTTAATGCAAATGAAGACCTTTATTTCCCCAACTTAATGAGTAATATTTTATTCCTATATCACCTTGGATTAGGACCTGTCCATAGGTGATTACATGAATCTATGTGTTAGAGTATATTTGATGTTAAAGTATGAAATATTGGTAGAACATAGCATAGTGCAGATTTACTATAGTTTCAGTTTCTAGAAGAGTGGCAGAATTATAAAGCCTTGATGGAAACAAGAATTCTATAAAAAATCTAAGGATAGGCACACAATTAACCTCACATAGAATTGCAGAGAATTAGCATAAGGAGAGAAGAAGAAGAATCATGAACACACATTAGGAATGATCAATGAATGATTATTTATATTATTACATAGGTAATACATCCTTATAAAGGAAAATAGAGTTTCTAGGAGACAACTCATGTTAGCTCATAAAGAAGGTTTACTAAATATGATAAACCCCCATAGGTGAATAAAGCAGTTTCCTAATTAGACCAAAAGCTCATGAATTAGCTAAGGCATTAGTGAGTGATGATGTGTAAAGGAAAATATTGCTAATCATGGAATATGGAGAGAAAATAATGAAGGATGAGTTGGCCACAAAAGATAGTATTTGCCTAGTTGACTAGCTTTACTTTATCCACATAAAAGCATTAATAAAGCAATCTAAGGCAGAATCTGCAGGAAATTGCAGTTGCTAATTCTGGCAGTCAATAAAGTGAAAAGGATCAAACTAGAATTAATATTAAAGCGCTCTTGGGGTATATATGGCAAGTATTGACCAATTGGTGCAAGTGGATTCCAACTATATAGGCTAGTGGGTAAGAAATTAATCAAATAATGATTAAATATTGTATCCTAAGTATTAAGTGGGTTTATTATATCCCAACACCCCCCCCCCCTTAATTCTAAATTTATGATGATATCTTTGAAATAATCAGAAATATATATGCATACAGAGCCCAACAACAAGGTTGTGGTCACTCTTTTACAATTTATCTTGTCCAAAGAATTGAGGAAAGAGGAAAAACCACATGGGGAAAATCCTCCCTCAAGAAAGGACATGAAAGGAAAACCAAAAATAATGAAATGATATTGATGCTGCTCCAAAATAAACGTTGATATCTAGAGGAATCTTCTTCTTGGGAAGAAGAGAAATCTACTCATATGGATCAAAATCATAAACAACTGCAAGATGGAAACTAGGACCATGTAAACCAACTGAGATCCAATGATGTGTAAACATGACTGAAGGATATTGAGAGTCTTAATCAGCTCTAAGATGATGAGATGACTTGAACTTCGAACCAGCAGAGATGAAATCATCTCCAGATAGGTGAAATAAGTGTCCAAGCGAATGCATACGATCTCCAACTTCATTTACATTGAGAGGAGGTGTGTAAGTGATCATGTAAGGAAGAGGAGAAGGCTTGGGATCAAGGAGTGTGAATGTAGAGACTCCATATATTGATCTAGCTTCCAAGGAATAAAAAAGAACACATCAGTAGACTCATGGAAATACACTGATAATGAATCCTATGTTGTAGAATTATGAAAGGAGGAAGGAAGGAGATGTTCAAAATCTTCAAGGAGGCCTTGAGAATGAATGCCAAAAACAAAGGAGGAGCTACAGAAGCGCATGGGATCAAATGTGGTGGGTGGTATGACACAAATAGGACTTGATCTAGCTAAGAAATCATCCATAAAGACACCGAGTTGCATACCATAAAGAATAGAGGTATGCACAAAGTGTGAAAGATATGGCATATGGATCTCAAAATCCATTATAGAAGACATAGAGAACACTGAACATGTGAGAGAATCACCAACCATGGCAATGGAAGATCCATTAGTCACTTCTTCTTCACTATTAGCATCATAAGAAGATGAATCAAGATATTCAACTTCAAGAGATAAAAAAAAAGATGGCTCTTCGATATTAGCTTCTTGAGAGGAAGAAGAAGCATTTGAATAAAAGAGAATGGTAGCAACATGAACTATATGAGAGACTTATTCTTCATGAACAACTTCATCAAAGACTGTAGAGTTCAAGACATATTGAGAGAGATAAATCATTGAGGAGCTAAAGGCGCTCTCCAAATTGCTATAAGAATCCTCATTGTTCTTTCCCAAAACTCCATCCAATGTTGTCCAGAGATCCTTTGGGTATGTAGCAGAATCAATAAGGTAGCACATGCTTGGAGAAATAACCAGACACATAGATCCATATGCTCTATCACAATCATTCAACCAATCACTTATCTCTTCATACGACTCTTCACCAGATACAATAGATATCTCATAGAGATTTTGTCTCCTTAGAGATGAAATCATCTTCAATTTCCACTCCGAATAGCCTTTGAATGGATGAAGAAGAGGAACTGATACTCTCGAATCCATTTAAAGTTTAACCTACAAAATAAACCTACACATATGAAAAGAATGATTAATTAATGATCTGTCAAAGCTTTGATGTCATGTAGATATTTGATATCCTAGGCTCTGATACCATGTCAGAATTATAAATCCTTTACGGCAAAAAGAATATTATAAACAAGCTAAGGATCTAGGCACACAATTAACCTCACATAGAATTGTACAAAATTAGCATAAGGAGAGAAGATGAATAATCATGAACACACATTAGGAATGATCAATGAATGATGATTGGTATTATTACATAGTTAATACATCCTTATAAAGGAAAATAGAGTTGCTAGGAGACACCTCATGCTAGCTCATAAACAAGGATTACTAAATATCATAAACCCCCATAGGTGAATAAAGTAGTTTCCTAATTAGACCAAGAGCTCATGAATTAGCCAAGTCATGAGTGAGTGATTACATGTAAAGGAAAATATTGCTAATCATGGAATATGAAGAGAAAATCATGGAGGATGAGTTGGACACAAAAGATAGTAGTTGCATAGTTGACTAGCTTTACCTTATCCACAGAAAAGCATGAATAAAGCAGTCTAAGGCAGAATCTGCAAGAAAGCACAGTTGCTAAATTTGGCACTCAATAAAGTGGACAAGATCAAACTAGAATCAGGATTAAAGTGCTCCTGGGGTATATATGGTAAGTATTGACCAAGTGGTGCAAGTGGATGCTAACTATCTAGGCTAGTGGGTAGGAAATTAATCAAATAATGATGAAATATTTTATCCTTAGTATTAAGTGGGTTTATTATATCCCAGCAAAGAGTTTCCTTATCCCAGGTAGAATAGATTTAATGAATCATTTTATGCAATTTTAAATTCCTTTATTGTTTCTACAATTTAAACTCATTTATTTTTACATGAGATATTATTATCGGTATTAGGCAAAGAACAACTTGGGATTGGTATACCAATGGTATGGTAGATTGGGAAGCATTTCAAAAGGTTTGTTAAAAACTAGGCGAAGAGTTTCTTAAAACCTCTCTGAAAACAACTACCAAAGGATATGTTCTTGAATGAATGATATAGATCAACGTTTCTTGCAAACCGTATATCGTATATTGAATTTCCTTTTCTTTTTATCAGTATTCATTTAAATAGAATTGGATTGAATTTTGAGACTACTAGACATAGTCATATTTCTTTGTAGTTGCATAAATTGTGCATAACCCTCATAAGTTTGTATGAATCCATGGGTTTGATAATTAAAGTAGAAGGTCTATAAACATCATTCTTGCTAATCGCTTGTCTCGATAGGAAACGATATTAATGATGATTGATTAGACTCATCATGATGACATACTAGTTTATAACTATACATGGGAGGATCACATTTCACTCCTCAAGCAAGTGTTAGAGACTCTGAAAAACTACCAATTGTTGGCTACTCTCAAGAAATGTGAGTTTGCTTAGGATTCATTGGAGTATTTGTGGTATGTGATCGGTGGAGGGGAACTCAAGATATACCCTACAAATATGTATGCCATTATAAGATGGTAAGTTTCTATTAATTCCATTGGTTTTAGGAGATTTTTTGGGATGGAACAATATCTACATAAGTTTATCACTTCCTTTTTAGTGGTGTCCACACCACTCCATTCCATAATAGTGAGTTGTAAGAGTATCCAGTGGGGAATCGCCAAAACTATTTCGATGAGCTAAAACAAAAATTAGTCAAGTACCAATTTTCACATTGCCTAACTTGCAAAATCATTTCAAAGTGGAGATATATGTAATTGGGTATACCATGGGAGTATTTTTTATGCAAGTAGGTAATCCAATATGATATCATTGTGAGATGTTTCATGGGGGAATCGTAAACTACCCTACATATGATAAGGAACTATATTCCCCGGTTCAACTTGTTATGAAGTGGAAGTACTTTATGATGGGAAAGGAAACCATTATCCACACATATCACCAGCCATTGTACTATCTGCAACCCCATATTATTTTGCAACAAACTAGATATTACAAGTGGATGGGGTTTTTGCAATAGTTTCGTATAGTCACCAAGTGTAAGAAGGGTAGAACTAATAAGTTTGTGGACATGATTCAAGGACACCCACATCTAAAATTATAGTTTTGGGAACTCTTACACACATGGAACCTTTTACCAATGATGCATACAAAGAGGGATACATAGAAGATGTCAACTTCAAGGAGGTGTTCCAACAACTACATGGAAAATTTCATGTAGACTTAATGTAACAGTAAGGATGGCTATCGTTTCTAGAATTGGTTACTCTATAAGATAAACAAGGTTTGTGTTCGTTCCTAAAGGTGAAATATTACAACTTATCATAGAGGAACACATCTCCAAAGTTGTAGGGAATCTTGGTGTTGGTAAGATAGTAGCTAAATTACAAAGTTACGTGTATTGGCCCAGAATGTGAGAAGATGTAACATGGTATATTAGAGAACACATACTTTGTTTTATAATAAACCTGTTAATAGAAAGCAAGGTCTTATATACCGTACCTATACCCACTTGACCTTGGGAAAGAATTTCCATGGGTTTTGTGGGTGGCTTAATAACCACTAGGAAGGTAAATAACTATTTATTTGTGGTAATTGATAGATTCAACAAGATGTGAATTATTATTCCTTGTAAAAATACCATCAAAGGATAAGGTGCAATGCACATGTTCTCTAAGCAATTATGGGTGCACTTTGGGATACTAAGGAGCATAATCTCAAACAAGGATACCAAATTTCTTAGTTCCTTTTGGACTACACTTTGGGAGAGGATGGACACTAAATTGAAGAAATATACAACATTCCATCCAGAGACAAATGGGAAGGAAAAAGTCAATGTGAATTTTGTGCAACTTTTGAGGGGTTACAATTAGAAGCATATGAATACTTGGGATAAAAATAGGATCTATATTCAACACTATTATAATATAGAAGTATACACTACCATTGGCAGGTCCCATTTTGAAACTTGTTTTGGATATATGCCACCTGTACCTATAGATGTTTTATATGGAAAATAAGGGGGAGTGAGGGAAGACACCACAAGTGAGGCATTAAGAGCTAAAAAAATCATTGATAAGATCAGACAAATCCATTTGCAAGTACAAGAGTCATTAAAGAAGTAATAGGAAAAGTATAAGGATAGACATGACCAACACGGGGTTGAGAGATCATTCAAAGTAGGGGATAGAGTTTGGTTACATATGAACAAGGAAATACTACAAGGTCCTAGTAAGAAGATCAAGGCTCTATGATATGGCCCTATTGAGGTATTGCAGAAGGTGGGAGATATTTCCTACAAACTCAACCTACCCCCATACATGCACATTTACTTAGTATTGAATGTGGAAACTCTATGAGGTTTCCTTGTAATACCTGGAGGAGGAGCATGTCCCACCTACTATAGAGGACCGCTCAAGCAGAGTTAGCAAAAGACACAATTTTGCATAAGAATCCTATAACTACCAAATTGGGGCAACATGACCTTTAGAATATTGGGTTGAGAGGACAACTTCCAAGAAAGGCTAAATGGTACTCTAGGGAGAAGGTAGGAAAAATTTCTTTGCCTCATTTAGTAAATGATTTTGGTGACCAAAAGCCTCCCAGTATGGGAGGTATGATCCAAATTGGATCAATATCTAATTTTTCAACTATTTTGGTGTTTTCTGGGTGGAACGATTGGATGAATAGGCTTGTAGGGACCATTTTAGGGGTATGTCTTATTTTTCAGATTTGGGGTCTACAACCTTTTGGGGCCCATTTGAGGGCTTAAAGGGTGTTTTTTGGGGTCCAAAATTCACAAACTGCATATGTGACCCACCTCGACGTTATTATACACTCTAATACCTTTCCAACTGTGCAAACAACACCTCAATCAAAGTTCATCTGAGGAAGGTATGCCTCCCACAAGTTGACCTATTTAGCTGACCATCGTGGTACCAAGTGGATTCCATGTCAACTCTCATTACCCACACATGTGGAATTATTCACGTGTGGAATTTCAAGAATATTCTAGAGGGTCAAAAAACCTAACCCTAATTGGGAGTTAGGGCATGTACAAACCTTAAAACTAACCCTAGACAACTATCAGGCTATGTTAAATATGATACGATGAGTGACATTAAGGGAGTAGACATTAGAGTAGGACAGAGGAAGCAGGAGATCATGTGGTTGTCGTGTAGGATACAATGTCTAAGGTTACTCCATAGTGAGAACAACTTTCTTTGTATTTGCATTGTACATTAGAGAAGAAAAGAGGAAGGAAAAGTCCTCACTTATGGATGGGTTTTTCCCCATAGTGGGTTTTCCTAGGGTATATATTGTGTTATTTGTGTGGATGTGTTAATTTTCTCTCTTTATTTACCTTTCAATTCTACTATATTCATCATTATGTGGAATTCAACTAACCCAATCAATTAAGTTGTAAGATCCGTTGTGATGAAGTTTTCAAATGGATTATCCACATATGTTTACAGATCAATATCCATTGATAGTTTTGTTACCCAAAAGTCTCTTTCTCACATTATTTGATGGAAAATCTTATGAAAACCCCTAACATAAGCAGAGGTCCATTAAACAGTTTTCTTTTTTCAATCTCGAGATATTAGGGGCTATGCAAGTATTTTTAAAATTTATGAATACTTATTGGAAATGTTAGGATTTATAATCCTCCCTTGACCAAACTATCTATTAGATTATTTTATCCTAACTTAGGAATTTATTTAATTATTTGGGTCCACTTGGCCTAATGGGGCCACATATACAAGTTACTAGAGTGTGGGGAACACCGATGGAGGTTAACTTCCACTGATTGCACTTTCATGCATCAGTTTAGGTGCCTCCTAGACCAATCCCTACATTTTAGGAGCCACTGGGAGTCCCGGCACCAACCTCCTTCAATTGTTGTAAGTTGTTGTTCTTCAGTTACATTCAATTAGATCACAATCAGTTTAGTTATCACTAGTTATGCATGGATGCACGTGGATAAGGCACCTTTTCTCACCTACCACTTCAGTTAGACTGAGTTAACTGATTATAGGTAATTGTGTGACTTGATTAGACATCTAGAGTTAACCACTTGGACTCCGATAGTGATTTAGACATCTTTAGTTAACCATGCAATCAAATACAGTCTCATCCAGTTGGGAGATTTGAATTCATCCCTAATGATTTGAATTATTTTCCTATGTAACACTATTGTAACACCGCATTATGTAATGAAGATAATACTGTAATTCTCTGAGCAATGCTTGTTTGTTTCCTGTGAGATTTGATTTTTTCAGTTTGTATAATTCATTCATATTCATTGCATCAATAATATTTAACTCATTTCTAAATGACATAAATGGCACATCAATTCTAACATGGTATCATAGCCATTTCAAGCAAGCTTCATGTCTATCTACTCTCCAATGAACACCAAAAGCAGATGGGTTTCCACAAAAGTCCCGCAAAGAGTTCCTTGCTTCCTTTGAATTTATTCAGAGTGGCGGTGTGAACGTGACGGACCCTAAGAAAGTGCTCATGTCAAGAGGGAAGGATTTATTCTAACATATTTTGAATATTTTTAGTTTTGCAATGATATTTTCCAGGTTCAACTTCATATGGATTCGATATTACCAATTCCTCTTCTTACTCCATCCATAAGATATTCAAAATGGAAGTTGAGGATGATTGCATCTCTAAAGAGACAATGTCTCTATGAGGTATCTATTGGACTTGGTAAAGGGTCTTATGAATATGAAAATGATTGGCTAAATGAAGGTGATAGAGATTTTGGAACAATATGCATGGCCTTTTCTCCAAGCTTGTGCTACCTTATTGATTCTGCAAAATACCCAAAGGATCTCTGGACATAACTGGATAGAACCTTTGGGAAGCACAATGAGGATTATTATAGAAATTTGGAGAGCACATTCAGAACCACAAGAGTTACTTATTCAAAATTATTGACCTCTACTCTCTCTGATGAAGTTTATCAAGATGAAGAAGAAGCATAATCTTCCACACAGTCAATTCGAATTAAATAAAGTCTCCTTGGAGTGACTCCTTCTCTTGCTGATCCAGAAGTTAATGAGATATATGACATCTCATCTTCTCATATGGTTGATCCAGAAGAAGAAATTCGAATATCTGTTATTGAATAAAAAATCTCCTTCCATTCTATGCAAAAATTCTCCAATGATTCTTCTATTTTAAATTTTGTGCATAGTTTACCGGTGATTGCTCCAAGAAAGGGAGAGGAATTTGATTTCTCTGTCTCTAATGATGCTTCTGGTGTGAAGATAAGAAATAATTTGGATATTTCAGAAATAATATCAAATTGTAGGATTGATCCATTCACTCTCATTGATATAGAGCTTCCAACAAATTCCTACATGATTGCATGCACCAATACTCAGAATTTTGAAGAAGGAGAAAACTGTGCATCTACCATTTCGGTAGAGCACACCCTTGAATATGATATGAACCTATTTGGATATGATATGATCTTATTTGTATATTATCTGATATTTCTTGCTTCAATATTTCAGTTTCATGAGCTTCCAATGTTGCTTGTAGTTGGTCTCATCAATTTTGGTGTGAAAAATCAAGTAACAAAAGTCTCTTTCAAAATTACTGTCGGGGAATTTATATCAGTTTTCTCTCATAAGTTTGATGATATTATATTTTGTGAATATTTAGATATTTTGGAAATAATATCATATTTTAGGATTGATCCATTCACTCTCATTGATCTAGAGCTTCCAACAAATTCCTACATGATTGCATGCACAGATACTCAAGGTTTTGAAGAAGGAGAAAATTGTGCATCTACCATTTCGGTGGAGCAAACCCTTGGATCTGATATGAACCTATTTGGATCTGATATTGTCTTATTTGTATATGATATGATATTACTTGTTTCAATCTTTCAGTTTCATGAGCTTCCAGTGTTGCTTGTAGTTGGTCTCATCAAATTTGGTGTGAAAAATCAAGTACCGCAATTCTCCTTCGAAGTTGTTGTTGGTGATTTGATGTCACTACTATTTTATGAGTTTGATGATATTATATTTTATGGATATCTGGATATTTTGGAAATAATATCATATTTTAGGAGTGATCCATTCATCCTCATTAATCTTGAGCTTTCAGAAAATACCTACATGATTGCATGCACCAATACTCAGAGTTTTGAAGAGCAAGAAAATTGTGCATCTACCATCACGGTGAAACACTTGGATTTATTCCACATTATTGGATATAATATCAACTTATTTGGATATGATATGATCTTATTTGGTTCAGGTTTTAAGTTTCAAGAGATTTCAGTAATGCTTGTAGCTACACTCATTAATTTTGGTGTGAAAAATCAAGTACCGCAAGTCTTCTTCAAACTTGCTACTGGGGATTTGATGTTAGTTTCCTCTTATGAGTTTGTTGATATTATATTTTGTGTATAATTGGTTATTTCTGAATTTATATCACATTATGGAGCTCAAGCATTCGCTCTCCACAATCCCAGGGCTTCTCTACCTATCTATTTGATCACATGCTCATCTACTCACAGAACTAGTAAAGATGGAGATGTTTTGCATTCGCCTGGACACTTGCTCCTAACACTTGGGGCTGAGACATTTTACATTTTCCTAGACACTTGCTCCTAACACTTGGGGCTGATTTTACCTCACATGGTTTGATGTTAAAGGCTGAAATATATCAGTTTCCTGGGTTTTCATCACATGGTTCAAATTCTCAAGAACTTTTTCTCTCTCATCAGTTGATTTCAGTTGCTCTACATGGGCCCAGTTTTCATCCAGCAGTTGTCTATATTTCTAATTTAGTTGAGCATATTCTTCTTCTTCTAAAGAGGAATATTCCTCTAGACATAATCATTCAATTTGGATTCATAGGTTGACATGCATAGATTCAGGATGTTGTTGTAGAGAAGAACCAGAATATTGCTTTGTTGTTGCATAATGTTGCAAATTGCAGCAAAATATTTTGCAAGTTTTTAACTTATATTTCCTGATTCCTGTTTATCTCAGAGGGGGGGGGGGGGGGGACC
>LPNX011089338.1:83939-98026 GCA_001517045.1 Pseudotsuga menziesii
ACATGGGTGACTTTTGGCCTTATTTCCAAGGCCCACAGTTGTCCAAGTAAGGATTCAAGGGGGGTGTTAGGATTTATAATCCTCCCTTGACCAAACTATCTATTATATTATTTTATCCTAACTTAGGAGTTTATTTAATTATTTGGGCCCACTAGTACCAATGGGGCCACATATAGTAGTTACTAGAGTGTGGGGAACACCAATGGAGGTTAACTGCCACTGACTGCACTTGCATGCATTAGTTTAGGTGCCTCCTAGACCAATCCCTGCATTTTAGGAGCCACTGGAAATCCCAGCACCAACCTCCTTCAGTTGTTGTGAGTTTGTTACTAGTTAAGCTTAGTTGTTCTTCAATTACATTCAGTTAGATCGCAATCAGTTCAGTTAGTGCTAGTTATGCATGGTTGCATGTGGATAAGGCGCCTTTTCTCACCTACCACTTCAGTTAGACTAAGTTAATTGAATAGAACATATTGTGTGACTTGATTAGACATCTGGAGTTAACCACTTGGACTCCGGTAGTGATTTAGACATATTTAGTTAACCATGCAGTCATATATAGTCACATCCAGTTGGGAGATTGGAATTCATCCCTAATGATTTGAATTCTTTTCCTATGTAACACTATTGTAACATCGGATTATGTAATGAAGATAACACTGTAATTCTCTGAGAAATACTCGTTTGTTTCCTATGAGATTTGATTTGTTCAGTTTGTATAATTCATTCCTATTCACTGCATCAATAATATTTGACTCATTGCTTAATGGTCTAAATGGCACAACAATTCTAAGAAGAAACTCACACAAGAAAAACTCATACTCATACAGGGAAGGTATAGCATATAACACAAAATCCCTACACATTCGTTGGGTTCGATTATCATAACTTTGCTTCTTGTAATAGGAAATCCTTGAAACTCTTCTCCCACTAGTCTCTAATCCTATACTTATAAATTCTCATTCCATCCAACTAGTATTTCCCATTTAGGCATGATCCTTACAACAAAACCATTTGTCACCGTCATCTTGGTACGGTAGTTCTCATGAAAGGGGGAACAAAAGTCCATTGCATTCTAGATGCACTAGTTTTAAGGTTAGATACCCCCAATTGAAAACAAGTTAAACTAAAATGAAAAAAGGAAAGCACAAGAAGGGGATTGCTTGGTTCTCAGAGTGACCAATAAATCCCATGAAGTGGGAGAGGTTTTCCCTTTGTAATATTTGTGTCAATGTTTGGAATGCACCATTATCATGAATGTTCTATAATGAGTTAATCTAAAATAGATTTTCATGCTCCAATCTATTATGAGTTAATTCGTTGTGAGCTTCTTTAATATGTTTATGGGATAATATCATAAAATAAACACTATGAATAAATAATTATCCAACATTTTGGGGTCAATGTTGGGTTAATGTGAGATATGCAAATGCCTTTTTGGTAAGGTTGGATCCTTGTTCTTGTAAAAAATGACAAGTTCTATAAGCATGCCATATTGATTATGATGGATTTGAAAATTGACATTGATGGATGCGATGTAGATGTATAGGAAAGAAGGGTCTCTAGGGTTGAATGACATAGATTGATGATTTCGTTGAGGAACTATTGGGTGAATTATGACTAGTCCTTGCAAGGGAAAGGGGAAATGATAATGAAATCACACTTGTTGGCTTCATCCCACAATTGATGAGATGAAGTATGTTGTGGGAAATGGTGGTGTTATCCCTAAAGTTGAACCTAGACTACAGGGGTTCAAGCTTAAGGAAATCTTTTTCAAAAATATAAATCAATAAACTCAAAATGAAAACCAAGCTGGTATGAAATCAAAGCTATTGGAAAATCACACAATTATCAAAGAACTAGGCTGGTATGTCATGAGAGCTATAAGAGAATGACAAAATCATACAGGAACTGTATAACATAAAACAAGATACAAGATCCAATATCCCAGTAACTATGATCATGAAGTCATGAAATGAAACTGCCTCTGTTTTTTAAAAGTATAAAGGATAATTGTATTTCAACATAAGAATCACTGCAATGGAATTCAATGGACCATATACATGATAAATTACAAGAAATACAATTCATAACACACACAGACAAATCATAATCATACTCATTCAAGGTAGAACTTGTATTGAAGATGTAGAGTATTTTATGTCATACATAGAGTGATCAAAACTGGATCTTCATAACTCCAAAAATGCCAACCTCCCCCTGTCTCATCTAGAGACTCTCCTTAAATACAAAACATCTGTTTGTTTCTAAGATAGCTATAAGATCCTATTTCTGTGGATCAAGCTCTTTCAAAAATAGAAAGGGCAATCCCTTTTAAACAGTTTTTTAATACCAGTGTAAACTAAAAGAGACATCTATCAACAAACAGAATTTCTTTCACAAGCAAACTATAACTCTAAACCCTTAAATGGAGCCTCTAAAATGGTATTAGAAATAATGTTTGCTCTAAATCCCAATGGCATCGTAATCGATTTTGTAGGATAGCTCGAACTCTGATTGGAAACCCATATAGACGAATAAAACCAGCAGCATCCAATACATGAAAACTTGCTCCTCGCAGGACTATAGTACAAGCTTGCCCCATCTCAACTACTGAAAAGTGAATTAGCTTGTCCTCTCCAATCATGACTTCCTCTATAAGTTTGCAATGCCCAAGTTTAACTGATTATGGATTTTCAAAGGTTGAAGCAATTTCTCCCCCAGTTACAAGAGCTAAGCGTTCAATTCCATCAAAATCAGCATGCTCAATGGCAAGTATTCCAGCATCAGCAAACAGCTCTTCCGGAAAATTATAAATCAAATGTCTGTTTACAAAACAATTAATTCCATGTGCAATAATCTTCTGCACCTTCTTCCTCATTTTCTCTTTCTCTGCTGTCTCAATATCTGCTACTTTTGCCATTGAATCTACCCGTACACGAGCTCCGTAAATTTTGATCTTATCAGTATCCATAGAAGTATTTGCCACCAAAATGTTTGCATTCTCAAGACGCTTTGGCTGGCCAACACCAATTTTCTTGTCCAAAATAAACCCTTCGTCCAGAAATGAATCCTTTAAAGACCCTCCTACTTTTTTGATGATTCGTATTGATTCCAAGTTTGCACTTCCCTTAAGCCGCATAACTGCATCAACATCCAAAGATGCGAAATGTTCTTTGTCTTGTGAAAGGATTTTGGAACTGAGCTTGGTCATTGCAATGTTCATCAAGGCAGACCTGAAGGATTCTGCATTTGCCTTGTTGTCCCAAACCCGCTGCTCTAAAGCATTGCGAGCACACTCAGCAGCCATTCTATAACCAGATATAATTGTCATAGGGTGAATCTTCATTTATGGTTTGAGTTTGTGACTGCTTTGGCGGGCCATTCCAAACAGGTATCTCAACCTGGAATTCTGGTCCTATTGAAACTCTTTTCAATGGGAAGTGCTCAATACAGCTAAATTCACGACCTGCTGGGACATTGAGAATACTAAGAAAATTTTGAGAATGTTATTACATGTGCCGATCCATTGGGATTGAAGTAGCCATGCCGCACTGTGTATGAACACCAAGCAAAGATGAAGCTACACAAGAAGAGGGGCAATGTGCCTGATGATGGAAATCATATACTGGCACAAGCATTTCATTAGTAATTTGTACTTCAAACCCTTGGCTCTTGGCCTTTGCAGGCTCCTTGTCATCATGTGAGCCAGGCACTAAAAATCCCCTTTTGCAATATATGATTCAACTCGTTTTGCCGCAAGGGCCACAAGAACGTCCACTCCATCAAGACATGTAAATGTCTGGTAGAAATGATGTGCCAGAATGAGCAACTCGACCTCACGGGCATGAGTCATGACATGACCAATTATGACCAGTCACATCAATGCATGCCCAAGTTCTGGTTCAGAAGGACACAAACCTGCCCACTTCAATAAATCAAAGGCTCTCCATAAAAGAGGAGCAGGTCCTTTCTCTCTTTGTGACGATTCCATATATCCACCATGGTGTGCTGCCAAAAGGCCCTTCAAACTGAGTGGTCACTTTGACATTTGGATGCTGCCAAAAACTAAAATTTTTATTGGGCTGGAGTCTTCATCACAAATCTCTGCTACTTAAAAAGCTTGTAAACAAACTGCTGACTGAATCTTTAAACTACTCTGCAAATTGACTAATCCTCTCACAACAATCTGATCATACTGTACAAACTTAAAGAAATGCTTGAGGCATCAAGCTTATTTATTTACAACTCCCATTCTAATCATTTTCTTTCTTTTGATTAGGTAAAATCATGCTTCCAATGAAGCCATACAAAAATTTGACTAACTGGTAAAACTTCTGATCTGGAGATGATGAATAAAGGAGCCCATAGAATATCAAAATTCATTTCAAAAGAAGGGAAAATCCAACCTCCATTTGACAAAAGCAATCCGACATTTGAGCTGCTCAAAGACTACATATAATCAACAAATGGATCAATGAAGCTATAAGGAAATACCTTTTGCTGAAGATCAAAATATCTCTGTATATCATCTTCCTCATAATGGCTGCCACTTTCAGCTACCTACAAACTGAGTTGCAAATATGGCTCCTCAATGTCATCTACAGATTCAGGATGGTTGATTTCCACAGAATGTTGTTCCTCATCAAAATTTGATTCATAATTGTCATACATCCGTTGGTTGCTCCTCAAATAAACAAAAGATGATGTAGGGATCTGCTCTTTTTCATTTGAATACTCATCATAGATTGGCATATCTTCAGAGTGAATCGGTTGATGCTGATCTAGAAATTCAATGTCTTCATCATAAATGGAGCATTCTAATCGATTTCTAAAGATGAATATTTATGTTCTATGATACTATCATCAACTTTAATATCAGAATTTTGAAAAATTTCTTGATGTAAAACAGAATTAGAGGAAGATAATGGATCTTCTTCCTTCTTCATAGCATAACCACCAGCTTCATCTTTACTACTGGAAGAATCTACTTCTAAACCCTGGATATATAATTCATATCCCCTACAGCAATACTCAAAAAGACACTCAGCTGGGTAAATCCTCTTACAATATGAATAAAAGGCATCATGAAAATCTTTCAAAGAGGAAATACTGGAAGGAGGAAGAGTTTTGTACCATTGTCTCGCATAACCATCTAATGAATACATAAACATTTTCATCAATACATCTCCATGATGTATACTCAGCTGATCCATGTATTGATGAAATTTAATTACATGATGTGTCGGATTGTCCTCTTCCTTTTCTTGGAATCGCGGAAGAAAATCTCCCCATTCATCCATGATAGGTACTGTATTTGGAAAGCCAAGAACATCTAAGAAATTGAGCGGAGCAAATCTCTGTGCCAACATAGTTTCAAAACACTTTGACATCTTGTAAAATCGCCTCTAGATTCTTCAAACATGGAGTCACCCGGTGAATAAATCTGTACTCAAACTAATGCCTTGCTCCTGCCCACCATCAAAAGTTAGATCTGATCTTTGTCATTCTTTCCCGGGGAAGATATATTCACTCCTCCATCCCCGGCAACGGCGCCAGAAGATGTTATCCCTAAATTTGAACCTAGACTACAAGGGTTCAAGCTTAAGGAAATCTTTTTCAAAAATATAAATCAATAAACTCAAAATGAAAACCAAGCTGGTATGAAATCAAAGCTATTTGAAAATCACACAATTATCAAAGAACTAGGCTGGTATGTCATGAGAGCTATAAGAGAATCACAAAATCATACAGGAACTGTATAACATAAAACAAGATACAAGATCCAATATCCCAGTAACTACGATCATGAAGTCATGAAATGAAACTGCCTCTGTTTTTTAAAAAGTATAAAGGATAATTGTATTTCAACATAAGAATCACTGCAATGGAATTCAATGGACCATATACATGATAAATTACAAGAAACACAATTCATAACACACACAGACAAATCATAATCATACTAATTCAAGGCAGAACCTGTACTGAAGATGTAGAGTATTTTATGTCATACAGAGAGTGATCAAAACTGGATCTTCATAACTCAAAAAATGCCAACCCCCCCTGTCTCATCTAGAGACTCTCCTTAAATACAAAACATCTGTTTGTTTCTAAGATAGCTATAAGATCCTATTTCTATGGATCAATATCTTTCAAAAATAGAAAGTTCAATCCCTTTTAAACAGTTTTCTAATACAAGTGTAAACTAAACGAGACATCTGTCAACAAACATAATTGCTTTCACAAGCAAACTATAACTCTAAACCCTTAAATGGAGCCTCTAAAATGGTATTAGAAATAATGTTTACTCTAAATCCCAATGGCATCATAATCGATTTTGTAGGATAGCTCGAACTCTGATTGGAAACCCATATAGACGAATAAAACCAGCAGCATCCAATACATGAAAACTTGCTCCTCGCAGGACTATAGTACAAGCTTGCCCCATCTCAACTCCTGAAAAGTGGATTAGCTTGTCCTCTCCAATCATGACTTCCTCTATAAGTTTGCAATGCCAAAGTTTAACTGATTCTGGATTGTCAAAGGTTGAAGCAATTTCTCCCCCAGTTACAAGAGCTAAGCGTTCAAATCCATCAAAATCAGCATGCTCAATGGCAAGTATTCCAGCATCAGCAAACAGCTCTTCTGGAAAATTATAAATCAACTGTCTATTTACAAAACAATTAATTCCATGCGCAATAATCTTCTACGCCTTCTTCCTCATTTTCTCTTTCTCTGCTGTCTCAATATCTGCTACTTTTGCCATTGAATCTACCCGTACACGAGCTCCATAAATTTTGATCTTATCAGTATCCATAGTAGTATTTGCCACCAAAATGTTTGCATTCTCAATATGCTTTAGCTGGCCAACACCAATTTTCTTGTCCAAAATAAACCCTTCGTCCAGAAATGAATCCTTTAAAGACCCTCCTGCTTTTTTGATGATTTGTATTGATTCCAAGTTTGTACTTCCCTTAAGCCGCATAACTGCATCAACAGCCAAAGATGCAAAATGTTCTTTGTCTTGTGAAAGGATTTTGGAACTGAGTGTGGTCATTGCAATGTTCATCAAGTCAGACCTGAAGGATTCTGCATTTGCCTTGTTGTCCCAAACCCGCTGGTCTAAAGCATTGCGAGCACAATCAGCAGCCATTCTATAACCAGAGATAATTGTCATAGGGTGAATCTTCATTTATGGTTTGAGTTTGTGACTGCTTTGGCGGGCCATTCCAAACAGGTATCTCAACCTAGAATTCTGGTCCTATTGAAACTCTTTTCAATGTGAAGTGCACGATACAGCTAAATCCATGACCTGCTGGGACATTGAGAATACTAGGAAAATTTTGAGAATGTTATTACATGTGCTGATCCATTAGGATTGAAGTAGCCATGCCACACTATGTATGAACACCAAGCAAAGATGAAGCTACACAAGAAGAGGGGAAATGTGCCTGATGATGGAAATCATATACTGGCACAATCATTTCATTAGTAATTTGTACTTCAAACCCTTGGCTCTTGGCCTCTGCAGGCTCCTTGTCATCAAGTGATCCAGGCACTAAAAATCCCCTTCTGCAATATATGATTCAACTCGTGTTGCCGCAAGGGCCACAAGAACATCCACTCCATCAAGACATGTAAATGTCTGGTAGAAATGATGTGCCAGAATGAGCAACTCGACCTCACAGGCATGAGTCATGACATGACCAGTTATGACCAGTCACATCAATGCATGCCCAAGTTCTGGTTCAGAAGGACACAACTCTGCCCACTTCAATAAATCAGAGGCTCTCCATAAAAGTGGAGCAGGTCCTTTCTCTCTTTGTGACGATTCCATATATCCACCACGGTGTGCTGCTAGAAGGCCCTTCAAACTGAGTGGTCACTTTGACATTTGGATGCTGCCAGAAACTAAAAAATTTCTGAATCAGATATGATGATAACATCTGGCTTTGTCTGGGGATGGCATGCTCCCTGTGAGCTGCCAAGAACAAGTAGACCAAGTGCCTTTCCATTTCATTGGGCTGGAGTCTTCATCACAAATCTCTGCTACTTAAAAATCTTGAAAACAAACTGCTGACTGAATATTTAAACTACTCTGCAAATTGACTAATCCTCTCACAACAATCTGATCATACTGTACAAACTTAAAGAAATGCTTGAAGCATCAAGCTTATTTATTTACAGCTCCCATTCTAATCATTTGCTTTCTTTTGATTAGGTAAAATCATGCTTCCAATGAAGCCATACAAATATTTGACTAACTAGTAAAACTTTTGATCTGCAAATGATGAATAAAGGAGCCCATAGAATATCAAAATTCATTTCAAAAGAAGGGAAAATCCAACCTCCATTTGACAAAAACAATCTGACATTTGAGCTGCTCAAAGACTCCATATAATCAACAAATGGATCAATGAAGCTATAAGGAAATACCTTTTGCTGAAGATCAAAATATCTCTGTATATCCTCTTCCTCATAATGGCTGCCACTTTTAGCTACCTGCAAACTGAGTTGCAAATATGGCTGCTCAATGTCATCTACGGATTCAGGATGGTTGATTTCCACAGAATGTTGTTCCTCATCAAAATTTGATTCATAATTGTCATACATCCGTTGGCTGCTCCTCAAATCAACAAAAGCTGATGTAGGGATCTGCTCTTTTTCATCTGAATACTCATCATAGATTGGCATATCTTCATAGTGAATCAGTTGATGCTGATCTAGAACTTCAATGTCTTCATCATAAAATGGAGCATTCTGATCGATTTCTAAAGATGAAGATTTCTGTTCTATGATACTATCATCAACTTTAATATCAGAATTTTGAAAAATTTCTTGATGTAAAATAGAATTAGAAGAAGATAATGGATCTTATTCCTTCTTCATAGCATAACCACCAGCTTCATCTTTACTACTGGAAGAATCTACTTATAAACCCTGGATATATAATGCATATCCCCTACAGCAATGCTCAAAAAGACACTCAGCTGGGTAAATCCTCTTACAATTTGAATAAAAGGCATCATGAAAATCTTTCAAAGAGGAAATACTGGAAGGAGGAAGATTTCTGTACCATTGTCTCGCACAACCATCTAATGAATACATAAACATTTTCATCAATACATCTTCATGATGTATACTCAGCTGATCCATGTATTGATGAAATTTAATTACATGATGTGTCGGATTGTCCTCTTCCTTTTCTCGAAATCGCGGAAGAAAATCTCCCCATTCATCCATGATAGGTACTGTATTTGGAAAGCCAGGAACATCTGAGAAATTGAGCGGAGCAAATCTCTGTGCCAACGTAGTTTCAAAACGCTTTGACATCTTGTAAAATCGCCTCTGGATTCTTCAAACATGGAGTCGCCTGGTGAATAAATCTGTAGTCAAACTAATGCCCTGCTCCTGTCCACCATCAAGAGCTGGATCTAATCTTTGTCATTCTTTCCCGGGGAAGATATCTTCACTCCTCCGTCCCCGGCAACGACGCCAGAATATGTTATCCCTAAAGTTGAACCTAGACTACAGGGGTTCAAGCTTAAGGAAATCTTTTTCAAAAATATAAATCAATAAACTCAAAATGAAAACCAAGCTGGTATGAAATCAAAGCTATTGTAAAATCACACAATTATCAAAGAACTAGGCTGGTATGTCATGAGAGCTATAAGAGAATGACAAAATCATACATGAACTGTATAACATAAAACAAGATACAAGATCCAATATCCCAGTAACTACGATCATGAAGTCATGAAATGAAACTGCCTCTATTTTTTAAAAGTATAAAGGATAATTGTATTTCAACATAAGAATCACTGCAATGGAATTCAATGGACCATATACATGATAAATTACAAGAAATACAATTCATAACACACACAGACAAATCATAATCATACTCATTCAAGGTAGAACTTGTATTGAAGATGTAGAGTATTTTATGTCATACATAGAGTGATCAAAACTGGATCTTCATAACTCCAAAAATGCCAACCTCCCCCTGTCTCATCTAGAGACTCTCCTTAAATACAAAACATCTGTTTGTTTCTAAGATAGCTATAAGATCCTATTTCTATGGATCAAGCTCTTTCAGAAATAGAAAGGTCAATCCCTTTTAAACAGTTTTTTAATACAAGTGTAAACTAAAAGAGACATATGTCAACAAACAAAATTGCTTTCACAAGCAAACTATAACTCTAAACCCTTAAATGGAGCCTCTAAAATGGTATTAGAAATAGTGTTTGCTCTAAATCCCAATGGCATCATAATCGATTTTGTAGGATAGCTCGAACTCTGATTGGAAACCCATATAGACGAATAAAACCAGCAGCATCCAATACATGAAAACTTGCTTCTCGCAGGACTATAGTACAAGCTTGCCCCATCTCAACTCCTGAAAAGTGGATTAGCTTGTCCTCTCCAATCATGACTTCCTCTATAAGTTTGCAATGCCCAAGTTTAACAGATTCTGGATTGTCAAAGGTTGAAGCAATTTCTCCCCCAGTTACAAGATCTAAGCGTTCAATTCCATCAAAATCAGCATGCTCAATGGCAAGTATTCCAGCATCAGCAAACAACTCTTCTGGAAAATTATAAATCAACTGTCTGTTTACAAAACAATTAATTCCATGTGCAATAATCTTTTGCACCTTCTTCCTCATTTTCTCTTTCTCTGCTGTCTCAATATCTGCTACTTTTGTCATTGAATCTACCCGTACATGAGCTCCATAAATTTTGATCTTATCAGTATCCATAGCAGTATTTGCCACCAAAATGTTTGCATTCTCAATACGCTTTGGCTGGCCAACACCAATTTTCTTGTCCAAAATAAACCCTTCGTCCAGAAATGAATCCTTTAAAGACCCTCCTATTTTTTTGATGATTCGTATTGATTCCAAGTTTGTACTTCCCTTAAGCCGCATAACTGCATCAACAGCCAAAGATGCGAAATGTTCTTTGTCTTGTGAAAGGATTTTGGAACTGAGCATGGTCATTGCAATGTTCATCAAGTCAAACCTAAAGGATTCTGCATTTGCCTTGTTGTCCCAAACCCGTTGCTCTAAAGCATTGCGAGCACACTCAGCAGCCATTCTATAACCAGAGATAATTTTCATGGGGTGAATCTTCATTTATGGTTTGAGTTTGTGACTGCTTTGGCGGGCCATTCCAAACAGGTATCTCAACCTGGAATTCTGGTCCTATTGAAACTCTTTTCAATGGGAAGTGCTCGATACAACTAAATCCACGACCTGCTAGGACATTGAGAATACTAGGAAAATTTTGAGAATGTTATTACATGTGTCGATCCATTGGGATTGAAGTAGCCATGTCGCACTATGTATGAACACCAAGCAAAGATGAAGCTACACAAGAAGAGGGGCAATGTGCCTGATGATGGAAATCATATACTGGCACAATCATTTCATTAGTAATTTGTACTTCAAACCCTTGGCTCTTGGCCTCTGCAGGCTCCTTGTCATCAAGTGAGCCAGGCACTAAAATCCCCCTTCTGCAATATATGATTCAACTCGTGTTGCCACAAGGGCCACAAGAACGTCCACTCCATCCAGACATGTAAATGTCTGGTAGAAATGATGTGCCAGAATGAGCAACTCGACCTCACAGGCATGAGTCATGACATGACCAGTTATGACCAGTCACATCAATGCATGCCCAAGTTCTGGTTCAGAAGGACACAACTCTGCCCACTTCAAGAAATCAAAGGCTCTCCATAAAAGAGGAGCAGGTCCTTTCTCTCTTTGTGACGATTCCATATATACACCACGGTGTGCTGCCAGAAGGCCCTTCAAACTGAGTGGTCACTTTGACATTTGGATGCTGCCAGAAACTAAAATTTTGCTGGAGCAGATCTGATGATAATAGATGGGTTTAATTCCCATAAAATCCACAAAAAGAACACAAATGGTTAGTCTATAGTTGAGGATTCTTTCCATCCTCGGGGTTTATTGGGATCATGATTTGTGTTGTTAGAATTTCTAACAATATTGGTATATGGATCAAGAGGATTACCCTTAGCCTCGGGGCTTTGGCTATCCACTTTGTTCTTCCCCCCATTCTTCTTGTTGTTAAGGTTGGGTTACACTTTTTGAGTAGTGGGTGTAGACTAGTTATTGTGTGTGTTTTGTTGGGCATAAACCCACCCTTGTAGAAACGAGTAAGGTTTAGGTTGGGGCATAGGATGTTGTTGTCTTGGTGAGGTTGGTGGAGGGCCAAAAAAATGGTAGTATGGTTATGGGTCGATGGAGGTACATGTAATAGAAGTGATTGTTCATCTAGTATGGTTTAATGGATCTACGCATATTGTAAAAGTAATACTACATGTAGTGCAATTGCACTAAGGACCATGAATATGGGACAAGTTAGAGGAACTGATTAGGACTCGCTCATTCTTGCATGTGAGGTTGAGCACAAGCAATTTAAGCTATCACTTAAAATCACTTTCCTAATTGCTTAGATGATCTTACTCTAGAATCACATTCTTTACTTAACACCATACCAGTAATTATATTTATTTTTCATACTTAAATAAATAATCTTATTCTAAATAATCTTACTCTAAGATCAGTTTCTTTACTCAACATCACACTAATAAATAATTTTGACTTTCTCACTTTAAGATCACTTTTTTTTACTTAGCGTCACATGAATGACTAACAATTTTTTTAAGCAAAAAAATAAAATGAGAGAGCTTTTAATGAAATGGAAGTGTCTCGTGTTAACTAACATCTTGGATCCACTTTTACATGTTTTCATCATTATGATATATATACCTTTTGTTTCCCTCGACACATTCACGATAATGTCCATAATATATACCTCTGTTTCCCTCGACGCATTCACGATAATGTCTGAAGTAGCGGAAGTTGGATATAGTGATTGTAATCTAAAAATAATCTAAATTTAAGTCCATGATCTCAACTATATATAAGTTGAATATGGTGATTGTAAGATAAAAATAATATAAATTTAAGTCCATGATCTCAACTATATTTATATATTAAATTTTTATACATTTAAATAATTTATTAGAGATTGTTTTTAGTAATGTAAAAAGCTAACAAAAGAACCAACAGCAACCATCCATGGTTAAAATGCCTTATTTGTAAATTGAGGAAATTAAAATAAATAAATAAATTACAAATGACGAATTTAAAATCAAAAATATTTCTATAAAGTTTTACCAACTATAGCTATCAACACATTTACTATGATAGTCTTTTCATCTATGGGAAACTTTGCTCAACTACTAATTGTTCACGTCATAAGCATATCTACTTATGCAAATGCAATGGCGGATATACATTACAAATAACAAAGTTACTGCGAAAGCTAATGGGAGGGATCTTGCTTGCGTGAACTTTTAAACACACGTAAAGTGGTATATCAACTCAATTGATCCAATGACGAAAACAAATAATATGGCCAAAATTACTAGATATGTTTTTTATATCACAGGCATTATGACCACAAGAAGCGTTGAGGTGATAATTATAACACCAATGATAGCTATCCCGACAATGAATTAGCAACTGAGAACCTAAATCGGTATAAGTGTTTTATAGGAGGCCTTTAAGAAAGATGTAGGAAAATATATCTTTGTACAAAGACATTTAGTCTAATTTGTATCGTGTGTGTATATATATATATATATATATATATAGTCTTTCAACAAGGATACTAGGATGCATGCAATGGGAAAAAACAATTGGGGTTATGTTTTTTAAGCTAAGTGTGACCATTGTAGATGCAAGCATGAGGATGTCATTGATTTCTAGATTGTATGGATGTATATCAGAAGCAGATTTATTCAGAGACAATGATCTTGACAGTGGCTTTAACTTGCTTTAAAGACAAGTGTGTCAAACATGAAAGGAAGGGTTTGCATAATTCATTAAGGATTTAAGTTTAAGTATATAGCCTGACTTCCAATTACAATCTACCCTACCAGGTCAAGTGTATAAGCAACTACAAGTGTAATTCTCCCTTACAATCGAGTTTTATCTCAATCTACAAGTGTTGAATTCTCCCTTACACAAGTTGCCTATTTTTTCTTTTCA
>LPNX011089338.1:98309-139346 GCA_001517045.1 Pseudotsuga menziesii
TTTAAAGCAAAACTTAAACTTGTACCAACTTTGGAATTTGCAATAAATCAAGATAAACTGAGCACAACTTTGATAATAAAATTTTATCATAACATAAGAGCATATAAGTTTGATTACAATGTAGTAGTCACTAAACTATGGAAATCCTTGTAGACACATTTGGATTTTGATATCATTCAAGATCAATGTTTTTTACAATAGTACAAAGCATATTTTCCATGGCAAAATAAGTCCGTTAAGACCTATGTGTGTTTCTTTTCTTGTTTGCATGTTAACATCGTAGCAGTTGATTACTGATTTGAAAGTAGTAGTAGGAAAATTCGATCAATCCTAGTAATAGGTGACACTACTTTTGTTGTTGTTATTAATGTTGTTGTTTTTATTTTTATGAAGCCAATATTTCTGCAACTACACCTCACTTGAAAAGCTTAAAAAAACTAGGTTTTTCAATATGTGCCTGAATTTTATACTAAGAAACTATGCATATGTGGGATTCCCTTGTCAAACCCGCGAACATGTTTGTTTGAGGAAAAAATAAAAATAAGCTACTTTACATGAAAAGTTGTGGTTATGACCATTCCCACTTGTTGTAATTCTGTAAGTAATTGTCTTCGGTTGCCCTAACTTCCTCCCCATCAATACAAAAGAGGCATAGGAGAAGAAAAAAACAAGTATTGGAGATAATACCCTCATGTTGTTCATTTGAAATTTGATCAAGAACCCTTGTTATCTCAGTCTGCAAAACTCCATTTCCCATATTTGGAACTTTGTTTTTCAGTCCTTCTTGAGAGCCATTATTATGCTAGAGAATGTTTGTGATTTTCTTGATCATACTTCACAAGGAAGAAAACTGGATTGGATGTTGAGTGTGTGAAGACTCGGGTGGAGGAACCCAAGCTTCACTTTCAGAATGATTCCTTGGAAAGTATTAGGATGTATACTTCACATTCTGTACTTTGGTGTTATTTTATATAAAATATCTCTATTTTCCGTCCATTTCATGTTTTGAATGATCACTATTTAATTAATGAAGTTTAGATGTGTCTTTCAACAATTTAAATTATATTTTAAATATTTACAATAGTAATCTTTATGTTGAATCTTTGTTTATTTTAAGGTTTCCATTGGAGATTCAAAAAGAAGATTGTAGCAGTGAAAGCCAGGGGGATTCTTCATCAGTCATTTGGATCTGACTGAGTTAGTTTTCTAACTTATGTGATCCTTTGAACATCTATTTGTAAATATTGTTAATTAGTTGTTTGCATGAAAGTTTGAGTCATCTTTTATGGGCATTGATATGTGGTGACTATACCTAAAGGTCACTATAGTTGCTAATATACCTAAAACAATTATATTGAGTGGCTCAATTAAATCCCGATTCCATCATCATGATGTTAACTAGTTCAGTCTATGTAAGACATTCAACGCAGAGACATTACCACGATGTAGCTTGTTGCACACACTTTTGTATTTTCTGAGTTGAACTATACATATATGAGACTACAATGCTAATAATAAATTATTTCCTATGAAATGTTGATGTTAAATGGACACCCACACTTGTATAATTTCTATGTTAAGTTCTTCATTTATGGAACAACAATGCCAATGATAAATTGGTGCAAGTTTTTATGTAATATTTGAGTTAAATTGTGTATTGTATATGTTTTTATTTGATTATATGTTTTAAATCTATTATTATTATTATTATTATATATAGTTAAATTTCAAAAAAAATTGGTAACTATGTTTCATTGATATTGGATGAACATTAATAATATTGGTTCATCAAATAACAATGTGTAGTAATTGCACTACATTAATGATTATGCAACTAATAGATAATATATCAATATACTACCAATTGACGACAATTAATGATTGATGACAAAATATACTACCAATTAATGGAAATCAATGACTAAATATATCACCATTTCAATGACTAAATATACTACCATTTGACGACAATCAATGACTAAATATACTGCCAATTGATGGAAATCAATGAATAAAAGTGACTAAATATAATACCAATTGCCCGCTTTCAATGACTACAACAACTAAATAAACTTCCGGTTAAATGACTAAATATACTACAGGTTGAAAAATTAAAACAACAAATAAATGACTAAAAAATTTTAATCATAAATTTAGTCACGTTATAAGTGACTGGAAATAAACTACTATTAGTCGTGTTATTGGCAACTGGCAATAAACTACTACTAGTCGCGTTATAAGTGACTAGAAATAAACTATTATTAGTTGTGTCACCAAAATTGATCTTTTATATGTAACTTTTAGTAGTTTTTTAGTCATAAGTTTCTCTTTTTCTACTAGTGCATGAACTCCCCTTCCTCTAGCTCCTCCTGATATTCTGGTTGTATATTTGTGATTGCGATGGTGGCAATGCGTTTCGCATCACTGATATGAGTTCCTTCATCTTCCTCCAAATGAAAGTATGATTTGGAGTTTAGATCTAAATCTTTCATCTCGATGAACAGTGATTGTTTCAAGCAACATTCATCAGTGTTGTTCGATGGATTTTGTCGAACTCACGCTGCTTTCTAGTGTCCTTCTTTGACTTCCCATTACCATTTTTTTACCTATGGATTAGATAGGATTTCATGAGTCTGGATATTCTTGCTTTGTTCTTTGTTTTGTGAGTTAGGCACACCTTTAGTAGGCTTTTGTTGTGGTTGATTTGCAAACTCAAAATCCCTCTTATTATCCTTCATGAATTTTTGGTCAAATTTAATAACATATTGATAAGTTCCTCCCAATGAGGAGCGGTCTAGGAAATCCATGTTTGTTTAGATGTACCTATATAGGTTACTATGATACTTAAGGACCAAGTGTCATTTGAAGTCTTTGATACCTAGCTTTGAGCACAAGGTATGGAATGTATTGGTGAACTCCAACACCATCTAATGTCTCTCTTAGCACAAAGTTGTCCATCTTATGTGCTAGTCATCACATTTTTTCGATAGGATAGAACTTTTCATTGAGGGAGTTGATGGTTTTTGTCTTGTATGTTGTAGACTCATATTTAGCATGCCTCTCCCAGTAACCATCCCACCAATATTTAACATGGTGGAGGGGCTTAAGGAATGCAAAGGCGATATTTTTCGTTGTTAGAAATTTTTTTAATAAAGTAATAACCATTTAACAGAGTGATAACCCTTTAAAATATTTAACCATTTATCTAAACCATATGATATATGGCCTTCAAATAAAGTTCCAAAGTGTCAAAGTTAATAACGTGTACCTTAAAGGGTGTCACACGTTTGAAAAAATGATTACTAGTTGAAAATGTCTCCATTGTCGTTGGTAGTAATCGAAGGATCTGGGAAAAAATGATCCATCATCTCGCTCCTTTGTCAAGGGAGGGTTTCATAGAGCAATAGTTTAATAAGATCTCCTACTTCGTCGTCTCTCTTTTCTTTCGCCATGTGAGGCTTCTTTGGCCGACGAAAGTGGTTATCCCCAAGCTCAATTAGTTTGAGACCCAAATTTCAATACATGAATATTGTTGGAGACATGCAATGAGAAACACCAAGATCATATTGATCTGATGCCACTAATATGGATTATTTAGAGAATGAAATGAAGGTTATAATATAGAAAGAAAAGATACACACAAATATTTTGTAGAGAGCACAATAATAAATTAAAACCCAAATTCTATTAGTGAATGGAATGGAAAAGCAATACAAACTAGCTCGAATGTTGGTAGTTTATCTTTGATGAGTAATACATTGGACACGCTCATTTTCAAGATCCTATTACAAGATGCCAAGATTTCCTTTTTAATATAAAGTGTGAAACACTAAGAGGCAAAACCCTAAAGATTTGAAACCCTAACTCTAGGATATGAAGTGGAAAAAGCAATGTGGGTCACGACAGTCTAATTGATACATCTTCTTAGAGGCACAATTTATACATATAAACACATATTGGAGCGCACGATCATTATAGCTCAAATTGACACTTCTCTCTTCTTGGCAACGATCTAAAAGACGACAATTGAGTATTAGTAATTATTTACAAAAAATGGCACTAAAAGGGGGAAGCGCCTATGATTTGACTCATAATGATGGTTGTAATAATTAAAAGCAATATTGTAGCTCCTTTTCCCTTAAATCCATTAAGTTGCAACCGAAATTGCCCATTCACACTAACAAGAAGTGAACCATTCACGTGTTTCCCTTGATCAGGGCATGAGTGCCTCCAAAATTCATGAAAAATAATCAAAATACAGAATTTGAGAAGTTACGGAAGTTTTCAAACAGTTTTGGTTCGGTTGTAACTCTCTGAATTACATGGAAACCATCTCCAACTATCTCCATCAACTTAAAAGGAGGTGCGACAGACCAAGGAGGGGGGCACCCATCACAATAAGATTATGTTGAAGAATCATGCTTCACTACACCCTTCCTTAACAACTTGTACAGCTTGACGAGAAATTTATACTGAAAACAAGAACTCTAGCCATACAAACCCATATGTTTGCATTAAAAACAACAAAAACAACCATTGATTTGAAAAGTGGTGCTACCGGTAGCGCTCTCTTTTTTTAGAACTAAAATTACAACTTTTTTGAAACCTCGACCGATACAATTGTAATCAAAACCCTAAATCAAAAAGTGGTGCTCACATAATCACTCTTTTTGAAAAAGGTTCATTAAAGGAAATTTGAGGTCTAAAATGGGCCTCCTAAGGAAAATAATAAAATAATAGCTAAATTTATAATACATTATTTATTAATTTTGGAGTAAGAAAGAAAAAAAACTACTTTTTTGTTTGTATTTTCAAAATATCTCCCAGGGTTTTTTCTCAAATTTCAAGAAGAAGGCTCGTTGGATGCAAAATTAAATTATGCATCCAACGAGTACCCACATTGCATACTTTTGATAGACCCCACTACCCCCAAAACAAGATCATCATCATGTTTTTTCAGGTATTTCTTGTTTTGGGGGTAGCCGAGTCCGCCAAAAGTATGCAGTGTGGGTACTCGTTGGATGTGGGATTTAATTCCGCATCCAACGAGCCCTTCCACTTGAAATTTGAGTAAACACATAGCATGATATGTTGAAAATACGAACACAAAAATAGTTTTTTATGACAAATATGTCAAGTCAACCATTATAGTTGACTCATTTTATTGAAATTCTATTGGTTCTTAATTTCCAACTCACAAGAATTTATTTTTGGCTCGTTTTCTTATAAGACCCATTTTAAACCCCAAATTTCTCTAATGAAAATTATGCCTTGTTTCAAACTATGACCTTAGCAACCGACATCGTTGAACATAAACTCATAAAAATAAAATAAAAACATAAAAAATAACATAAAACACAATTAAAAAAAATAAAAACATTAAAATATATCCAAAATAAAATATTTTTTTAATTACACTCTACTTTAAAACCATAACAAATTTAAAAAAAACAAAACACCAAAACAATATACATAAAAATAAATAATAAAAAACAAAATATTAAAACATATATAAAAATTATAAATCAATATAAATTACAAAATATAAAACATAAAATGATAAGAAAACAAAATATTTAAAACATATATAAAAATTATTAAACAATATACTTTACAAAATATAAAACATAAAAAAATAAAAAATAAAAAACAATATAATAAAAAAGTAAACATAAATATCATAACAAACATTAAAAACTTATATAAATAACAAAATGTTAAAAAAGTAAGAGAATATAACATATAATCACAGTATACTTAAGAAGATAAAGGAAAGGTTTTTAAGGGCAGCTCGATTCTTGAAATCGAGCCCACTCTTAAGCTCGATTCTTGAAATCGAGTCAACTCTTAAACACTATTCTACCACCACTTAAGAGTGGTGTTTAAGGGCTAGTTCGAACATGAAAATCGATTTTCCTTAGAACTTTGTCATATTAACATTTGTTTTCATAACCAAAACTTATAATGTATAATAATGAAACTTATAAAACCTTGTCATTTTAACTTATAACAATATTTTGGTGGAAGTATTTTTCTTTCTTTTTGGACTATTGCTTGGCCATATTTTGGGAGTACTGAGAGCTCGTAACTTCATCTTGTTTCAAGAAGGTTTTGTAGATTCCTGTCTTATTAGTGTGAAGGTCATATCAAGATTGCAGGATGATTTTGGTTGTGATCAGCGTTGAGGTAGAGCCTGTATTATCAAGGATCTAATCATTGATCAACAAAATATTCTTGGGTTCTTTGATGGGGCGGAGCAAAATGATATTTGTGGAGCGGGGATGGTTATCAAAGTTGGACCTTGTCTGTATATTACAGATGGAGATTGTTAGAGGCACCAACATTAAGGCAGAATTATTGGCTCTTTGGGGTTTGCTCTGGTTTTCCTATAAGAAAAACTTTATTTCTCTCTCTGTGATGGGGGATTCGAAAGCCATTGTGGATTGGGCCAACAATGTTCACCATTTACACACTGTGGAGTTATCTCATTGGCTGAGGCGAGTCAAGGAACTAATTAGT
Organism: Pseudotsuga menziesii; assembly: GCA_001517045.1. Taxonomy (NCBI): domain Eukaryota; kingdom Viridiplantae; phylum Streptophyta; class Pinopsida; order Pinales; family Pinaceae; genus Pseudotsuga; species Pseudotsuga menziesii. The sequence continues at coordinate 104,829 of LPNX011089338.1, forward strand.
CAATTTTAGCAAATATCTTTTTGTCATATCTACTAGGAATACAACAGGGTTGTTGATGATCTTTCCAAGCAGGGGATTGACAGTGGGGGTGGGCATATCCTGTGGGAGCCGTTCACTGGGGGCAATATGATTGATTCAGATCTCATAAGCCTCTTTTAGACAACTTATTATGTGTCTTCTCTTGTCCTTTTGTGGGCTTAAGCTACTAGTTGTTTTTTAGTTCTTATAGTACTGATATAGCCACGATGCATATAGGTCATAGTATGGACTTTGTTCCTTTGATTGTGGAATTCTTGTGGCTATGCATATAGGTCATATTATGGACTTTGTTCTTTTGATTGTGAAATTCTTTTAAATTGATATGATAATTATGTGAAGTTTCTTATATTATGTATTTATGACACAACTTATTATAATATAAAGTTGTATTTTAAGTATGAAAAAAAACTTTAACAATAAAACTTTTTTTATTATAAAATTTTGAAACTCCTAAAAAGCTTTATAATTATGTTTTTCTATTATAAAGTTTTAAAATTGATAATAATAATAAAATTATGTTTCTTTCTATATAATTTTGTTTATATATTTGTTTAAGTCTCATATATATTTTGGATATGGTTTTTTAAAAGTTGATTAAAACTTATATATCTATATTATATGTTATTAAAACTTATATATCTATATTATATGTTATTAAAACTTATATATAGAGTTAATATTATATAATTGTTTTATTTTTATGTTTTATTATTTTATTTAAATGTTTTGATATGGTTTTTATAACTTATTGTAAATTATTTTAATTTTTTTTTATGGATTTTCATTATTAAGGAAGTTTTTGATATTTTTAATTAGTTTTGTTATCAAAGAAAATGTTAGAACTTGACAAAATTTTGATAAGATATTTTTGCAATGTTTTCACTTAAAGATTTTATTTTGAGAATAAATATTATGTTTTTAATATGTTATTTACAAATATATGGTATATTTGTGGTATACTTTTTATTGAGTTTATTGGATTTATCATTTTATGGAAAATAATGTTAAATAGTATCATTTTATACACAAAATAGTTAAAAAAATACTTTAAAAATGGTTATAATGTCTTTATTTTTATATTTTTTTACAAATTTACCCAAAAAATGATTTATTTAAAAGAAAAGTAAATAAAAACTTCCAAAATGTATATATTTTTCATTCTAACTAGCTTCTAAATATTAAAAAAAATCGAAAATGAATACATCTTTCATTATAACTAGCTACTAAATGTATATATTTTTTGTAAAATTTGAAAAAACACATTTATAAATAAAAAATTAATATTTTTATGACCAAGAAGTTTCAAAATAGAAAAAAAATAACTCAGTATACACACTTGTTGAAACGAAGGTCAAACAACTACTAAAACTATCCCCCAAAAAAACGAGAATAATGACGGGTTCTCATCAAGTTGTATAACTTGTTCCATCCCCATTCATATCGGTAATCCTTGTTGTTGATAATCATATCCCCGATTGTTCATATCACTTCCCTCAAGTGATCTCATATTTGACTACATTCAAAAGATTGGAGTGGGATTGTTGGCATGCAAGAACAGAGTGAACCTCTCTTTGGAATTCGGAAGGTGCTAACACCGATTGAGGTAATGGATTGTACTTTTTTCATTATTATAATGAAAATCTGACATCTTTCCCTCCCCTAAAATAAATGTGTTCAATGTTGGATTGTTGACTTTAAGGAATTGTCTTTTGATTACTTAAGTAGTTGATGTGACATGTATGCTTTATATCATTTGAACTTTTATTTATTGTCAAAAGTCTTTGTGGAAAGTTGCTTTGTTTGTGTTGCATATTGGAGTTGGGCATCAAGGAGCAGATTGGAAGGGTGCTAAGGGAACAACTAAGGTCAAACTTCGTAAAAAGGTGCGCTTTTTTCTTCCTCCTTTTTCCTTCTTGTTTTTCTTGCTTGACATAGTTTAATAATGTATTGAATGTATGCTTGCAAGTGATCATGTCAGCTTGTAGATAAAGCTCTTATGATTGTTTCCGCTTACTTTAGTATGTTGGTAATATCATCCCTAATCATAGGATAAAATTTTGAACAACAATGCTAGCACATTGGAATGATATCAAGGAGAAGAATGAGTTTGATCAAATATTAGGTTGCCATTCAAGAAACCTAATTCATCTCAAGGCCAAAAACATTATTTAGGACCTAAAAATGATCTGAAAGTTTATGACCTAAAAAACTATAGCAAAACTTCCAAAATGTGAAACCATTTTAAATCCATATATGTGGGTGGTCACCAATATTCACCTGAATCACATATATTGCACAAAAAAATGTAATTGATTTTATGTTTCCTTATAGTTGCATCCTTACATATAATCAACGAAATATGGCAGTAGCACAATTTGACACCAACCCAATACAATAATGTCTTTTTTTTAGATGTTGCCAAAGTGACAACCTCTTTTAACCAATGAAATATGCCTTTAATGCACTTGATACATTATGCAACTTATGCACCCTTGTATATTTCTTAAAAGCATATAGTTAAATTAGTGTTCGCATACATTATCAATCCACATATAGTCAACGAAATATGACATTTCCACAATCCCATACCACAAATAATAAGCACCATGTTGTGTTGCAATAATTGAAATATATACTATCATCATATATATGCATGTATTCCAATCATTGTAAGGTTGCATGGTGTTTAGTATTAATATTCTAATGACATAGTTAATGAAATATGCCCTTGCTTCAATCTGACACACTCAAGGTTGAGTTTTCTCTTCAACTCTCCCATCCATCTAAAATTTTATGATGACCATTTATTATGTCCACCCTTCATTTTATGTTCATACAAATTTACAGCTTGTCAAAATTTCTCAATCCAATGCATATGCCAACCAAAGATCCAACAATGTATTTATACCCCTACACTACCATTAATACTCTACAACATGTGTATTGCTTATAGTAATATATCCATCATCAAAAGGATCAATTTTTTCATCACTCTGTGGTGAGAAATACTGGTGTACTCTTTTGAATGCTTGGCTCTTTGAAGACGGAACTACATTGGGATGGCGATGGCGAGGGTTTGTGACCCCTGGTTCTCTGGCACCTCTTTGGGGAGTAGCTACTTTCACCCTTGCTTTGGATTTTTCCTGGTTAGAGGCTGTTGTACCGTGCTTCCTGATGGATTTTTTTATGGTAAGCTCCTAGTCCCTTTCCTGTGAATTTTTTGTGGGTTTTTGGCGTAGTAGGGGGACCTGTCTGGTACTATTGCTTTTTGTTTGGTCTAGCAGCACGTTTTGCAATTGTCTTGAGGGGGTTTCATGGAGTTCCTCTCCCTGTGCTGGAGACTAGTACCAACCATGAGTCAAAATGTGGGAAGGGGTTTTCATGGGTTTTTCTTTCTACAAAGTCGTCACCTTTCTCTTTGATTGTTACATTGATTTGTGCCTTGAGTTTTTCTCTGCATGCTTGCTCACATGGCACTGAGGTGGTTTGGAAACCCTCGGACGACCACATACTGTCTTTATGTTTTTGTTTCGCTTTACGCTTTTCACGGGGTTGACTATGAGGGTCTATCATTGTCTCAGTAGACTTCGTGATGCGATGGGGGGTTTGATGGGATCCTACTTGTAAAAGTTGTCTCCGATCGCAGCTTTCGCCATTGATTTTCTTTGTCCTTGGAGGGATTTCCAGATTTGGTCGAAACGGGGTTCTCCCTTTTGCGTTGTGATGTGCACACTCTTTGTGGCTCCTCTTAATTTTGGGTTTTGGTTTCGATTTTGTTCCCGTGACGTTTTGTTGTTTTCTGGTGTATTTGGGGGATTTCGAACGAGATCCTTCTCCTTTGTACAGTGTACTCACACTTTGATACCAGGTCTTTGGGGTTTTATTCTTTGACTATTAGTTGGCTCTTGTGCTTCCAGCTGACACTCACTGTGGACTGCCTGTCTAGCTGCGGCATCTGGGTCTGTAAGCATCTTGCAAGATGTGAGCTTTTTTCGTCTCTAACATCTCCCTTCTGTTGTGAGCGCACATGTGTTTCATGTTCCTCCTTTTCTCTTGATACCAGGGTTTTGTCAGTACTCTCTGCGTGATGCTCAGCGTCAGGGCCGCTAGTCCTTATGTTCTGGATTTTGGGATGGCTAGGGGGATGGACCCAGGGTCAATTTTTGTCTCAAATGCTTGTCATCGGGGACATTCTAGGGCCCATTCAAAGCAACATAGGAAGAATATAAGAGCACATGAGGGTCATTTCCGGTATGTTCTTGGAAAGGATATTTTTATGGAAAGAGTGCGTGATCTTTGCACCAGGGCGTTGTTTGGGATACTTGAACACTGTAGTATGGGAAAAAAAGAGTGGTCAGAGTGGGTGTCTCTACATTGGAAGCCGCTTCTCATGTATGTTCCGACCATCCGTTTATTAGCAAAAGGGTGGCTGGTTTTTATCTTTTTCGATGCAGAACATGCCACTCGCATCCTTAACGCCACCTGGAAAATTGGGAAGGGTTCCCTTGTGCTGAGTAGGTGGCACGTCGCTTTCGACCCCTTGAAGGAGAAGCTAACCAAACAACATCTATGGATGGTGCTCCCTGCGCTTCCTTTCCCGCTCTAGAACAAGGACTTTCTGACAGGATTGGCAAATTCTCCGGGTCATTTTATTGCACTTGAAGATAACTTCCACTCCATTTTCAAAAAAATATGTGCCAAGATCCTGATAGAACTTGACATCTCGAAGGGGTTTCCTGCAGAAGTAGAGATTCAGTGTATGTATAGCGTCATTGTTAATAAACTGGACTATATGCATGTCCCCTTCCATTGTAACCGATGTCATGAGGTGGGGCACTTGCGTCGCTCCTGCCCGTCACTTCTCCACGGTTTGGAGCCATCATGTACATTGGATGGTACGCTTTCGTTGGTGATACATGCTAAGTCTCAAACATTGTCGATTCCGTCTATCAGTCCCTGCCCAGAAAATGGTACGTATGCTCAATCTCTGTCCTTATTTGGTGATGTTACAAATAATGACCTGTTGATTATAGAGAATAGTGAAGCTAGTGTTTCTTTATCTAGAACTCCAGGGACGGTTCCCCTTCCAGTGATCGATGTTGGGGTTACATATGATGAACCCTCGTCTATTGTTTCTTTCTCTCCTTCTCCCCTGTCAGGTATAGGGGACTCTCAAAGACCTTCCCCTATGGAACTTTTTTTGGAGGACTTGTGATTACTCCACCTTCCGTCATCAAAGTCACCTCCTATCCCTTCACTCGAATGCCCCCTCTTCTCGCCTGAGGACTTTCCCCCTCGTCCTGGATTGAATAACCCTTCCCCTACCTTTGCCTCACCGGCTAGTCCATGTTCAACACCTGCTTTCTCTGACCCTTAACTTTTGAAGTCCCTTTCTATTTTTTATGCGAAAACACCAAGTTCCCCGTCTATTCTTCCCCTGGACTCTATCCAGTTTAAAAATGTCACTATTAGGAAAACAAAGAAGAAGTCACAGGTGGACAGTAGGCATGGCTTGATGTCACCTCCTTTTATCCCTCTATCGGTCAGAATCAAGGATGCAGCATGAGGTATTACTGAATCCCATTCTAGGGAATTTAGAGCATAGTCACCCTCACCTTCTGGAACTTAATGCAGATTTTATTCGCCAATGTTCGTGGCTTTGGGGGGTTGGCCAAACAATGAAACCTCACCACACTTTTCTGCTCTCTGTTTCCTGATATGATTATTCTCCAAGAAACTATGTGCAACCATTATTCTACTCTCCTGGCTTTCTCAAAACTCCTTCCGGGTTGGGAGTATTGTGCTACTAGTGTTGTTGGTCTTTTTGGCAGTCTCTTAACGGGGTGGAACCCTCGCTCCGTTTGTTGTAAAGCATTTGAAACAATGGTTTGGATCCTGGTTCAAGCCCGGTTTAGGGACTCATCCATCACCTTCTCTATTCTCAACTGTTATGCCCCATATAAGGATCATGAAGCATTCTGGGATAAAGTTGTAGCTGGGGGCCTATTGCTGCTACCAAACCTTATCTTGGCAGGAGACCTCAACTTTACTATCGGGGCTGATGAGATTTGGGGAAACAAAGCTCAACTTGACCCTCTTGGACACTACTTCTCCCATCTCACTGATAACAATAATATGGTGGACTTGGCCCCCACTTGTGCAGGACCCACTTGGAGGAATCATTCGGGCTGGTATACATGGTATCAGTAAGAGGCTGGATAGGTTCTTAGTTACATCTTCGGTGGTTTCTATCCTTCACCACCATCGTTTTTGGTCATCTCCTTCGGATGTATCAGATCACTATACGATCTGCTTGGAATGGGTTGTGGAAGCCTCCGCCAGGAACTACCCCTTTAAGTTCAATAGGGCCTGGCTCTCTGAGGTGGACTTCTGTCTCTGTGTGAAGGAGTGTTGGAGCACTTGGGTGGTGGATCCTTTATTGGATGGTATGAGTGACTTGGCCTTGAATATTAGAGACCTCAAACTGAAAGTAAAAGCATGGACTCGGGACAGGTCACATGATATGAAAAGGGACTATTTGGTTGTGGAGGATGAGATTTCCTCCTTGATGTCTTCTTTCCCCATGGGTATTCTCTCCTTAGAAGCATCAGCGTCCCTCCAGAATATTAGAGACATAAAATTTAAGATGCTTGCACATGAACTTTTGACCTAGAAACTCAAAAGTAGGATTAAATGGGCTGAGAATGGAGATGAAAACACTAAATACTTTCACTCCATTGCTTTGGCTTGAAGAAATCATAACTCTATATGGGATCTGAAGGATGAAGTTGATTGCTAGGTGGAGAATGAGGAAAAGTTGAAGGATATGGGTACCCAACATTTCTCCAAGATCTTCACAGATGACAATCGGACCAACATTTTTGACCAGCTAAAAGTTATAAATATTTTTCCTTCTTATGTTGTCGAGGAAGCATCAGATATTTTTACCTCTAGTATCTCTCTAGGGAAGGTTGAGGGGGCTCTGAGATCCTTCAAAAATGACACAAGTCTCGGCCTGGATGGCTGACCTATTGAAATCTTCCTACATTTTTTTGACATTATGGGTGGTGAACTTCTTGCTGATGTTGAATCCTCCAGAGTCCTGGGGAAGGTGGAAGCATCATTGAACTCTACCTTTATAACTCTAATTCCTAAGAAGGAGATGCCACTATCCTTTGCAAACTTTAGACCAATCTCTCTCTACAACTTGGTTTATAATCTTATCTCAAATATTGTTGCACTCAGGCTTAAACCCTTTCTGGACAAGTTTATTTCACCTGAGAAGTTTGGCTTCCTTAAGAACAGACAGATTTTGGAGCCTATTGGAATCACCCAAGAAGCATTACATACCCTGAAGACTAAAAATAGAAAATATTTGGTCTTAAAACTGGACTTAGTCAAAGCTTTTGACAGGGTTATTTGGACTTATCCCCGTCTCATATTCCTCGAGATTGGTATTCCCCTAGGGAGAGTTAACTGGATCATGGGATGCCTCTCCTCAGTAAATTTTTCTATTTTGATAAATGGCACTCCTTCCCGTTTTTTCACAGCTTCCAGGGGGATCAGGCAGGGATGTCCTTTATCCCCCCTTCTGTTCATCTTGGTTATTGAAGGACTCAGTTTGCTTATTAAGGATTCTAAGGCTAAGGGCATGGTTCGGGGTATTAAGATATCAACAAACATGACCCTTAATCACCTCATTTTTGTTGTTGACGTGGTTCTTTTTGTTGTTGGTACTGTACATGAATGGTTGGATTTTGATGTCATACTGGACACCTTCTACTCTGCATCTGGTATGTATATCAGTCTTGAAAAATCGGGTTTTATGTTCAGTGACTTGGACCTGGGGGTGCAAAGAAATATTCAGAGTTTTATGCCATATAATATGGACCCCATTATGCAAGGCTTCAAGTATCTGGGATACTTCATCAAGCCTCTGGGATACAAGGTAAAATATTGGTGGTGGCTTATCAAGAGTTTCGAAAGGAGGATCCTCCACTGGGCACATAAAATGCTCTCCCTGGGGGGAGGCGGGTTCTCATTCGTCTTGTCCTCAACAGTATGCCAGTTTACTGGTTTGCCCGTGCACCAGTTCCTAAATCCATACTCAATAAGCTAAGGAGGCTGATCTTTGAATTCTTATGGGGATCCTCGGGTGAAAACAAACACTACCATCTTATGGACTGGTAGGAGCTATCCAGACCAATCGAGCTTGGGGGTTGGGACATAAAAAACTTGGACTCGTTCAGTATCTCATTACATATGAGAAGCCTTTGGATGGTTCTTAATGGATTTGCTCTTTGGCACAATGTGATTACTGCGAAATACCTAAAAAACTAGTCAGTGGAGGTCTGGCTCAGAGCAAAACATTTTCTTGTCAGAGGAACCTCGATCTTCTAGAATGGGTTCTTAAATACTTTATCTTGGCTAGGCAAGGTTTTGGACTAGCAAGTGGGAAATGGAAAAAATATACATATTGGTACTGATCCCATTATCGGCTCTTCTATTCACACAGTTTTACCCTCTGAACTAGTGGATTATCTTGAATATTATGGCATCACAACCCTACAAGATGCTCGTAATCTCACCGTTGGGGCATAGAATTACTGGATTCTGGCAGAGGACCTGGAGCTGGGGGGATCCTAGGATTCAAGCTGGAACAAATATATCTCATGTCTCGAATCGAGTGGTATTAGACTTAGGCACTTACCTAATAAGATACTTTGGTCCCATAATAAAAAAGAACAAATGGTAGCTACTGCTCTAGTATATCACAGGATGTCCAACTCTTTGTTGGAACCTCCCAGTGATCAATACTTGGTGAAAATTTGGCTTGGTATGTATCCTCAAAAGATAAAAACAAATTCCTGGTTGGCACTTATCAACAGAGTCTTGACTTGGGATAATCTTGTAAAACGTGGTTGGACTAGCCCTCGTCGGTGTGTTCTTTGCACCAATGCTGAAGAAACAACTCAACACATTTTTGTGGAATTCCCTTTCACATCCATGGTTTAGTCAAAAATCTGTGGGATCTACCATTGCGATTTTCCTTGCACAAATGGCTCAGTTAATGATCTTCTAAAGTTTTGGTTCTCGACTTATGCTGAGCACTAAAGTGCAGATATTTGATGATCTTTGCCTACTGGTGAATATGGAAGATGAGAAATAAGAGAATTTTTTAAGGTGATCGGGTCACTATCAATAGTGTCTTGTTCTAGATCGATTACCTGATGCACCTTTATCTTGTACCTGTTAAAAAGAAAAGTATCAGATTTATTGGAACTGCTCCAGACTTAGTTTTTCCTTGTGGCTACTTCAATGGGGCTGCTGCGGCAGCACATGGTGGAGCGGGTGTACTTATTGCTATCAACAACACACATAAACTCTCCTTCAAGATGGGATGTGGTCCTTCGACAAACGCTAGAGTTAAGATTTTGGCTCTATGGACTCTGCTATTGGTGGTTGAAAAAATGGGGCTCCCCTCTTTGCATATTTATGGTGACTCCTCTGCCATCATTAATTGGGAAAATAAAAAATCTCCACTTACCTCTCTCGAGCTGAATCACTGGTGTATCAACATCAAATCTCTTATGGATAGTTTTAACTGGCTAGACATTTGACATGTCTACCGAGAGCACAATCAGAGTGCAAACAAGCTATCCAAAGATGCCCTCTTATTGGCCCCTGGTAACCTATGTTTTTCAGAAACTATTAATGATTCTATCAGTATGAGTGGTGAACTTGAGCTCTTTTAGAGCATTATGCCAGAGCTAATCTCCTTTTTTTTTCTTTTTCTTTTTTTCCCTGGCACTGAGAGACTTGAATCTCTCTGTTTTATAGTATGGGGGCAGGCATCTCTGGATCAGCTTCTCTGGGCTCTCATTGTTCTCTAAGTTGGGATTGTTTAGCATGGCCATGGAAAACCTAGTTTACATATGGGATCTTCTTGGTCAGTTTGTGTCTTGACTTTGTATTGAAAGCTTTTGTTGATTATGATCTCAACTCTGCTGTTAGTTGTAGTACCCATTTATGGGAGGCACTTTATGATGTCCTTTGATTCATATGAATATCAAGGTCAGGATTTGTTTGACTAAAAAAAAAATATCCATCATCAAAAGGTACATCTAACCATCCAACAATGCATTTATACCTATATACTACCATTAATACAACACATGTATTGCTTATCGTAATATATCCATCATCAAAAGGTGCATCTAACTTACCTTATCATAAATTGGTCTAACTTTATACATGATGTGAGGCAGTGTATATAGTAATCGATCTTCAGTCAAACACTATTAGTCGGTGCTTTCACTAAAAATATTATCAAAATTTTACTAACTTTTACATTATAACTTCAATTATTTTGTTTTTTCCAATTATTTCAAGTTATTTGTTTGCCATACTATTGGATGATCACTTCAAGGTCTTATTGTCGGGATGACGGCAACAGGAATCTTAGCATTGAAGAAATATTTAATACATAATCACATCCCAATGTGTTTAATGATCTTGGGGTCTTATTGCACATAGGACAATAGATTTCTTATCGAAATGTGTAAACTCACTCCAATAATCTGTCGATAGGGGTGCATCCATGGAGTTGGGTTACACTTTTTGGCAAGGCTCTTTCAGAAAAAAACACAAAAACGTACCTCGATCGAGCAATTTTTAAGCCCTCAATCGAGGTCATAACACCTTGATCGAGGGTTTAACAAAACCTCGATCTAGGTTTTAAGAATACCCCAATCTAGGTTTTAAGACCTCGATCTAGGTTTTAAAAAAACCTCGATATAGGTTTTAAGACCTCGATCTAGGTTTTAAGAAAACCTCGATCGAGGTTTTACGGTCGTGATTGAGGTCCTTGTGCAAATAAAATGATAAAAATAGGTTTAAACAGTAGCTCGACCGAGGGTTTAATAAAACCTCAATCGAGCTTATTTAAAAAACTCGATCAAGGGATGTTAATATCTCAGTGGAGCTCAATACCTTGATCGAGGGCCTGAAAAATAGAGAATTGTCCCTCTTACAGGAAAATCAATGTTTCTTTGTGTCTTCTATGGGTGTAAACCCTGCCATTCATGGCCCATAACTGAGCGAAGTTCATACCAATAGATTCAACACTGAATCCTCTATCCATTGAGGTATCATGCATGCGTTTTGGAATTCATATGGGTTTTTTTTTAATTAGTTCTAAAACTTACACTTAGAAAACTTCACAACAATTTCGAAGCAGCTCAAAGAAAAATACTTAGGGTAAAAAATACACATCCAAAAATTTCTTAAAACTACACAGCCCACACATCGACACGTCCTCTTCAAAATGGTATCTTTGGTTTTTAAATTTTTTAAAATAGTGAAAAAAAATTGGGATAGACACACGTGTATAAAATGATGCTGAAATCATATGTGGTCACTTTCGAAAAATAATAAATTATTGTATATTGTGAAATAAATTAACAAAAAAATATGCAGACAACATAATATTCTACAATTTGTTTTTTTTTACTGAAAGTCGAAATTCACATAGCATATATATTTTTCGAGGGCTTCTATCTAGCACATGAGTAAAAAAACAGGTTTTCATCGCCAAATTTGGCCAAAAAGTGTTACCCACCTTCATGGAATCACCCATAGCTAATCGTTGGAGCAAACAATATTTAACATGCTATAGAGCATTTAACGCAGTTGCAGTAGGCTTAATGATCGTTGGATCTTGAGCTTCTCCAGATCCAATGGTCACCAACCCTGTTGTGGCCGCATTAAATGCTCTGCAGCATGCTAAATATAGTTGGCCCACATAATAAATGTTGTGCAACAGCTGGTATATTAAATGTACAATAGTGTATTAAATGTTGTGCAGCAGGCTGAGCATGTTGGTTAAAGGGTTGGAATTTGATGGGCATATGCTCATTATGAGGCATTTTATTGGTCAAAATAATGTTATTTTTAACAAATAGTCTCAAAGATGGGAAAACAATTTTTTAGGACTTATTTTATACAATTAATTATTTTTTCAAATGGCCATTATTTATTATTAACATGATTGTTAATATATGTGTACACCTCTATAAGTGGCATGTAGTAGGTCAATGCCATATATATATATATATATATATAAGAGAGAGACTAAAACTTTCCCATTTGATTGAAGACTAGGTGGGTGAATTTTCCTTCAATGGGGATGGCTTTACTTTCATTCCATTTTTTGTTTCTTTCTTATATTGGCCTAAGGTTGTCCCAATATAGGGCCGTGCCCTTCTTTTTAGTGCATTTCCTTGGCCTTTGTGCCCTTCTTATAAGTTAGTTTTCAAGTTCGAAAGTGCAACTCCAAGAGAGAGAGAGAGAGAGGTGGGCACCATTTTAGACTAAGTCACCCCTTCTAAACTATGTTAATGAAGGAATTAACCTAGCAATCCACCAAGCATCAACAATTTATCAGCTACCAAATTTACCAAGCATCATCAATTTATCAGCTACTCAATTTACCAAGCATCATCAATTTATCAGCTACTCAATTTACCAGGCATCAACTATGGAATTTTAGACACACTTGTGTTTCTGTTATGGGCCTCATAAGTTAGAAACACCTACTAAACTATACTAATTCCTCTAAACAATTTGAGAGTTCTCTCTTATGGATGCTGTGGACTTGGAGCTACTAATTTTTGTAAGATGTTATTATCGATTTTTTTATAAATTTGATAATAATCTAAAAACAAATTTTAATGAAACTATTCTATGCTTTTTCTTAAACATGAATTTTTTTTTGTTATTTTGATATTGAGCTAGGTTAACATTTGTGAACATGAAATTGTTTTTGTTATTTTGATATTGTCTTGGTTTACATTTGTGATTAGACAAAGGCATGGAAACAAAGTTTTGTTGTGGGAGGATCCCAATCCCACTTTGTACACTTCCAATACTTCCAAGTTGCAATTTAAAGGTCTTGTTGCTAAAATATTTTCACATATCTATTCAAATTTTTTTAAATGATTTATTTGATATATGTTACAACCTAGTAACATTTTATTCTATTATGAATAAAGCAAAGCAAAAGAAATTTATTTCATCAAATTCTCATCAAAGTGCATCATGGATAATATAAAGACAACTCCACTTTCGTGAAAGGTTTGCTTAATACAGTTGAGAAATAATATAGACAACTCCACTTCACATGCAATAATATTTGAGGAATCCAAAACAACCCACGCTTTAGAAAAACAACCTTATTAAACTTCTTTTGACAAAGGAATGAGAGAACATCATAGTACGATATCGATTGCGTTATGTTTTTTAATAAATCACCTCTACAAAGGGAATATAATATTTATCTAGCATTTTAACTCAAGTCTTTTGGAATAATGTCACAATTTCAATTACACCACTGATGTAACATGTTAACCTTGAAAATTATGGTATTTTGTTACATGTGGCCTGACATTAACCTCTCGAAAGGATTCTAGGTTCCACCTTTTGTTTGTTTCCTAAGTTTATCGCTTAATGTACGTTAGATAAAAAAATGCTAACACGTGTTACTTTTGAGTTGTATGTGTCACTGTTAGTAGGATGTTTCATTCCACCCTCGATTTTCAAAATACGTGATCAACAAAAAACATGGGTAAATGAGTTTATTGTTATGATTCTTTTAATTGGAAATTAAACTCCTTGATAAAAACATATATTTTATTTGAAAATAAAAAATGTCACAATTTCAATTACACCATTGACGCAACATGTTAAAACTTGCAAAATTTTGTATGTTGCATTACATGTGGCATGGCATTAACCGTCAAAAAGGATTCTAGGTTCCATGTTTTGTTTGTTTCTTAAGTTTGTCACTTAATGTACTTTAGATGTAGAATGCCCAAACATGTTACTTATGAGTTGTCTCTGTCAATGTTAGTAGGTTGTTTTGTTCTACTCTCAATTTTCAAAGCACGTAGTCAACAAAAAACATGGGTAAATGACTCTATTGTTATCCTTTAATTGGAAATTAAACTCTTTAATAAAAACATATATTTTTATTGAAGGGTTATATTTTCAAAAAAAAATATTGTGTGACGAGCAAGATAAAAGTTTAAAACGTAAAAAAAATATATATATAGTTAGAAAGAAAAAAATAAAATGAAATTTCGACACTAACCTCAAACTATTCAAACCAGAAATGAGATTCTAAATAAAAGTCTTGAATTTATAGAAAGAAAGAAAAAAACAACTAATAATAGCATCATTTTTTTATGATGAATTTTGAATATTAAAACACCTACACCAAATGATATTAAAATTAACATTAACTTTGAATTCCATTAAAAAAAGTTAAATACAAAACAATTATAACTAATAAGGTCCAAAATGAACATGGAATTGATTAAAAAAATAGTAGCAACAGCAAAGGGTTGAATTCACTTTCCCAAAAAAATACAATTGTTCCAAAATGAACCTGAAATTGATTTTTTTAAATAACACTAATAATGAATTTAAAAAATAAATAAATTAAATACAAAACAATTATAACTAATACGATCCAAAATGAATATGGAATTGATTAAAAAAGGAGTAGCAATAACAAAGGGTTGAATTCAATTTCCAAAAGAAATACAATTGTTCCAAAATGAACATGAAATTGATTTTAAAAAAAACACTAATAATGAATTTGAAAAATAATTATAATATAATTATAACAAATGATGTCCAAAAAGAACATGAAATTGGTTTAAAAAATGGATTATTGATTTTTTCAAGTTGAATTAGCAACAATAAAGGGTTAAGACAACAATAGGAACAAATAAGTATAGCAATTAGAAACAATACAATAAAATCTAAAAACTTTCATAACATATCATACCTATAGTCTACAAAAGCCTCGTGTTCTTCCCATTTAAGTGGTCCTCGACCAAGAAAAGGATGGAAGCCCAATCTGATTAGTTTAATAAATGTATAAATAGGTCATCTATGTCTATTCATGAATAGAACTCCAAATGACTTTCTATTAATGTGATATTATAGCCGTATATATATCCATCCCAATTGTTGTGGAAGCTTCTATCTCAACAACTTTCACATACTTTTGTTTCAGCAATTAGTAATGAATTCAAGATTGTTTAATCGTATATTGTTCTTAATAAAAAATATAATAAATAAAAAAAACTAGAACAAGGGGTTGTGGTTTAACGATATTGGGTGGTGGATGAGGCCTCACATGTACTGAGGCCTCACATGTACTGGGATCCAGTTCCATCAATGCTTATGGGCTACTTTCGATTTTAAGGAAGAGAAATAGGAGGGTGGTGAATTTCGGGTGAGTATATATATATTAAAGTGACAATTTATTTATTATTGAACATAACTTGGTGCTAGTATACCATATCATAGTGGAGCTAAAATCTAGGATGTATAATGGATTCAAGAATAGTATTCAAATAGTAGCTAACATGGTTTCAACTACTATCTCAATGATTTATATTATCTAGATAAGGAAATGAAGGGAACAATATAAAATGGAAACACACACAGAAATATTTTGCATAAAGCATAGTACTAAAATAAAAAAAAACCCAAATTTATTAATGAATGGAAATGAAAAACAATGTAAACTACAAAGAAATATAAACTAACTTAGATGGTGGTAGCTTATGTCTGAAGAGAGATGTGTTGGCTATGCTTAATCACAAGAGAACATTACAAGAGGCCAAAGGTGCCTTTTAACATAAAGTGTGAAATCCTAAGAGGAAAAACCCCAAAAGATTCAAAACCCTAACACTAAGAGATGAAGTGGCAAAAGCAATGTGGGCCACGAGGAGTCTAGTTGATACATCAACTTTCCCGGGGCACAACTGAGTCCACATAAAAAATTTGTTTGTGGCGCATGATAGCCCGTTGGAAATATATTGAGGAGATTAACAAATCTGGTGAAGGATTAGGAAATCCATTGGCAACCCTAATTTATCGCAGAATCAAAAAACATTGTTAGGCCCTAAAAAATGCTTAAGAAGATCAGGACCAGAAAAAATATAGAGAAATTGCCAAGATGTGGAACCATTCTAAATCAATGGAATGGGAGGGTGGCCACCAGTATCCACCTAGATCATTCCTCCCCCATTAGGGACAAATTGTCGTACTACATCAAGTTCCTAAATCAAATGAGGAAGCTTATGCTGACTATGGCTCCTAGTGACCCACTTTCCCGACTAAAGAAGTTTCCCAGCTTCGAATGCCCAATATAGTTGGATGTTCTGTTGGTGGGTGCCCTTCATCTAAGTCTCCATGATTCAGTTGATTGTCTCCTTCTAAATGCATTCAAGATTGAGTTTTGTAGGGGCCAATGCTCAACAGCCTTTGAGGTGTCCAAGAGATGTGGAAAATATGGTCGAGTAACTCCACATAAAATATAGGGTGCAACCCGAGGAAAGGGGGAATACTTAATTGAAAATCATTCTCACCCATAGCCTTGGTGATGGTGTAAGGCCCATACTGAAGTGGACAAAGATTCTGAAGGGGTTTCGTGAGGTATTCTTTTTGTAAGTGCAACCATACATTATCTCCCACTTGGAACTTGTGTGGAACCCAGTGTTGATTGTTAAGGAAAATTTTACGGGTGAAATTTAGCCCATGGGCTATTTTTCCATGTTTAGAAAAAAAAATTGCCAATTTTGCATATTTTGAAGCCCCATTTCGCCCAATTTTGATGAGGTATAATTTTGTCACTCTAAAAATCACCAAATTATTATATAAATTATACAAAACCCTTAGTTATTGAAATATTTTTATAAAAATATCACCAAATATTTTATAGTTGACATTTTAAGAATTGGTAAGATTCATCAAGGCTTATACACTTTTAAATAAGTGTGGATCCTTAAAATTTTCCCTGTTGATCGTGGCACTACTTGTACTTGGAATTAGCTTTCTAGAAAATATCATGAACTTGTTGTTGGATTTGTTGCATCGATTCAACAAATTTGGCTATGTGATCAACCTCAATTTGAGCATTGGAGGATTTTTCATGCATATATGCAATGGGAAGCACTTCTTTCACCTGCACACTCTATAGACACTTTGTAGAACAATTTCAACTGGTGGATCATTATCATGTTCACACATCGCATTGATAACCTATTCACTATCTTACTAGCATCCTTTGGGCATGTTTTACATCCTTCTTTTTTTTGCACTACATATACGTATGCTTTAGGAATCAATGTATGATATCCAAGAATAAATGGTCTTTATTTTGTCGATTGTACTTGTTGGACAGAGCTCATCTCTTTGGGCCAACCCTCTCTTTGTGTTATGAAGATAAGATCTTCATAATTCATTTCAAGGAAGGTCTCTAATTCAACATATCAAAGTCCAACTCTATCTTAATCCTTGGGAAAGGAAAGAAAGAAGTAAGTAATTTTGGAAAGCCAACACTTTCTAATGGAACCTAACCAAGGTAGGTAAGTGAGTGAAAGACCTACTTCAATTTTAGTGAGAAAGATTTATTTATATCAATATGGTTGTAAATATATTATTTCTATAGTTACCAAAATTATAGTGACCAAAATCGTTGTGCATCATATTATAAAGATTAATCCTCAAGGGGATGGTAACTTAGACAAGTGTTCTCGGTTTGACCTTGAGTAAGCATGCATCATATTATCCTCTCTCTCTCTAGCCTGTTTTTCTATTTTTGATAACATGCATCAAACATCTCATTTATCTCCCCCATCTCCCCCGCCCTAATTATTGATGCCCTTTTCCTGGGTAAAAACAAGTCAAGGATATATCTCTGTCTTATTTTCCTCCCTAGTGAATTCTCTCCTTATCCTAATAGATATATTTGTCAATGAGAGGATTAGTTTATTATTTTTCTTATATCCTTAGGGTTTAAATGATCTATTTTGACAATATCTGATTTGGGAAGGGAAATCAAATTAGCCTCTAAAATATGATTTGAGTTGGACAACTATTGTGTTATTCCTATCTCAAATTCCATGATAGTTCTAATATAAAGGCAAATGAATACTAGATGGGATCATTGTATATACTTTCACATTCATTCACTAAGTTCTCTCTCTATCGTATTCTTTCTTTTGGACTCTTTTTATCTACATATTCCCTCATAATTCCTCCCCCTCCCAAACCAAACGAAATGAGGTATTTATCTCCTACATGTAGAAGGTCGGTCTAAATGAGAGGAGTAATGGGGGGACATATAGAATTCCAAAGGTACCTAATAATAAATGGATAGATACAAGTAGTTGGGGTGGGGCCCTAGATAGAAACATTGTCCTTCCTTTCATACCCCTTCAACTCCAGACATGATCAGAACCGAGTCAGGATTGAATGACACCCAATTAGTTCAACTGAAAGAATAGTCCCTATGCCTATTTTTAATACATTCAGGATAGGCATTAGGTGTAGATCAGTTGGCCTTTGTGGGGTTTGTTCCTCATGAGGTCTCATGTTCAAACCTCATGGTGAGGGGTTGAGTTTGTGAGCCAACGGTGGGGCCTCTGGCAAACCCGATGGAAGCCCAAGTTACTTTTCTTACGAGGGGATCGTAGTATTCTCTTGCGGGAGGTGTCGTCGTCCTTTAATGCCTCATGCAACCATGGGTTTAAATGATCTATTTTGACAATATCTGATTTGGGAAGGGAAAGAAAATTAGCCTCTAAAATATAATTTGAATTGGACAACTACTATGTTATTCCTATCTCAAATTCCATGATAGCTCTAATAGAAAGGCGAATGAATATTAGATGGGATCACTCTATGTACTTTCGCATTCATTCATTAATTTCTCTCTCTATTGTATTATTTCTTTTGGACTCTTTTTATCTACATACTCCCTCATAATTCCTCTCCCTCCCAAACTAAACGAGATGAGGTATTTATCTCCTATGAGTAGAAGGTCGGTCTAAATGAGAGGAGTAATGGGGGGATATATAGAATGCAAAAGGTACCTGATAATAAATAGATAGATACAAGTAGTTTGGGTGGGGCCCTAGATAGAAAAATTTTCCTTCCTTTCATACCCCTTCGACTCCAGACATGATCAGAACCAAGTCAGGATTGAATGACACCCAATTAGTTCAATTGAAAGAAGAGGCCCTATGCCTTCCTTTAATACATTTGAGATAGGCATGAGGTGTAGATCAGTTGGCGTTGTGGGGTTTGGTCCTCATGAGGTCTCATGTTCAAACCTCATGGTGAGGGGTTGAGTTTTTGAGCCAGCGATGGGGCCTTGGCTGACCTGATGGAAGCCTAGGTTACTTTTCTTGCAGGGGGGTCATAATATTCTCTTGTGAGAGGTGTCGTCTTCCTTTGATGCCTCGTGCAACCAAGGTGATAGTTCTACTTGCTGCTGGACAGATCGTTCCCACATTCAAACTAAGGTTGGTCGTGGCTCAACTTACTGCTACAAATACTTGGACTCGATGATCTACTCCAGCTTTAGCTCCATAGTGTACAAGGATACATATTCCTAATTGAAAAAAAACAACATTCAAGATGCCTCGTTCACATTTTTCCACTTAATTAATTAACCAAATGGTATTAGGTGAAGAGACTTCAAGTTCTTCTAAGGAGGGATATTGGGGGCCTCAAATACAAGTATTTCAGTTCCTTATACGAGATGAGGTATTTATCTCCTATATAGAATTCCAAAGGTACCTGATAATAAATAGATAGATACAAGTAGTTGGGGTGGGGCCCTAGATAGCAAAATTGTCCTTACTTTCATACCCCTTCGACTCCAAACATGATCGGGACCGACTCAGGATTGAATGACACCCAATTAGTTCAATTGAAAGAAGAGGCCCTATGCCTTCCTTTAATGCATTCGGGATAGGCATGAGGTGTAGATCAGTTGGCTTTTGTGGGTTTTGGTCCTCATGAGGTCTCGTGTTCAAACCTCATGGTGAGGGGTTGAATTTGTGAGCCAACGGCGGGGCCTGTGGATGATCTGATGGAAGACCAGGTTACTTTTCTTGCGGGGGGATCGTAGTATTCTCTTGTGGGAGGTGTCGTCATCCTTTAATGCCTCATGCAACCATGAGTTTAAATGATCTATTTTGACAATATCCGATTTGAGAAGGGAAAGCAAAATAGCCTTTAAAATATAATTTGAGTTGGACAACTATTGTGTTATTCCTATCTCAAATTCCATGATAGTTATAATAGAAAGGCGAATGAATACTAGATGGGATCACTCTATGTACTTTCACATTCATTCACTAAGTTCTCTCTCTATTGTATTATTTCTTTTGGACTTTTTTTTATCTACATACTCCCTCATAATTTCTCCCCCTACCAAACCAAATGAGATGAGGTATTTATCTCCTACATGTAGAAGGTCGGTCTAAATGAGAGGAGTAATGGGGGGGTATATAGAATTCCAAATGTACCTAATAATAAATAGATAGATACAAGTAGTTGGGATGGTTCCCAATATAGAAAAATTGTCCTTCCTTTCATACCCCTTCGATTCCGGACATGATCGCAGTCGAGTCGGGATTGAATGACACCCAATTAGTTCAATTGAAAGAAGAGGCCCTATGCGTGCCTTTAATACATTCAGGATAGGAATGAGGTGTAGATCAGTTGGCCTTTGTGGGGTTTGGTCCTCATGAGGTAGCATGTTCAAACCTCATGGTGAGGGGTTGAGTTTGTGAGCCAGCAGTGGGACCTCTAGCTGACCCGATGGAAGCCCAGGTTACCTTTATTGTGTGGGGATCGTAGTATTCTCTTGTAAGAGGTGTCGTCGTCCTTTAATGCCTTGTGCAACCACGGTTGCGGTTCTACTTGCTGTTGGACAGATCGTTCTCACATTCAAACTAAGCCTGGTCGTGGCTCAATCTCACTGCTACAAATACTTGGACTCGGTGATCTACTCCAGCTCTAGCTCCACAGTGTACAAGGATACAGATTCCTAGTTGAAAAAAAACAACATTCAGGATGCCTCGTTCACATTTTTCCACTTAATTAATTAACCAAATGGTCTTGGGTGCAGAGACTTTGAGTTCTTCTAAGGGGGGCTATTGGGAGCCTCCAATATAGGTCTTTCAGTTCCTTCTACGAGATGAGGTATTTATCTCCTATATAGAATGCCAAATGTACCTGATAATAAATAGATATATACAAGTAGTTGGGGTGGGGCCCTAGATAGAAAAATTGTCCTTCCTTTCATACCCCTTCGACTCCAAACATGATCGAAACCGAGTGAGGATTGAATGACACTCAATTTGTTCAATTGAAAGAAGAGGCCCTATGCTTGTCTTTAATACATTCCGGATAGGCATGAGGTGTATATCAGTTGGCCTTTGTGGGGTTTGGTCTTCATGAGGTCTCATGTTCAAACCTCATGGTCAGGGGTTGAGTTTGTGAGCCTGTGGTGGGGCCTCTGGCTGACCTGATGGACACCCAGGTCACTTTTCTTGTGGGGGGATCGTAGTATTCTCTTGCGGGAAGTGTCGTCGTCCTTTAATGCCTCGTGCAACCACAGGTTTAAATGATCTATTTTGACAATATCTTATTTGGGAAGGGAAAGCAAATTAACCTCTAAAATATTATTTGAGTTGGACAACTACTGTGTTATTCCTATCTCAAATTCCATGATAGTTCGAATAGAAAGGAAAATGAATACTAGATAGGATCACTCTATGTACTTTCACATTCATTCACTAAGTTCTCTCTCTATTGTATTCCTTCTTTTGGACTCTTTTTATCTACATACTCCCTCATAATTCCTCCCCTTCCCAAACCAAACGAGATGAGGTATTTATCTCCTACATGTAAAAGGTCGGTCTAAATGAGAGGAGTAATGGGGGGATATATAAAATGCCAAAGGTACTTGATAATAAATGGATGGATAGAAGTAATTGGGTTGGGGCCCTAGATAGAAAAATTGTCCTTCCTTTCACACCCCTTCGACTCTAGACATGATCACAACCGAATCAGGATTGAATGACACCCAATTAGTTCAATTGAAAAAAGAGGCCCTATGCTTTCCTTTAATACATTCGGGATAGGCATGAGGTGTAGATCAGTTGGCCTTTGTGGGGTTTGGTCCTCATGAGGTCTCACGTTCAAACCTCATGGTGAGGGGCTGATTTTGTGAGCCAGCAGTGGGGCCTCTGGCTGACCCGATGGAAGCCTAGGTTACTTTTCTTGTGGGGGGGTCGTAGTATTCTCTTGCGGGAGGTGTCTTCGTCCTTTAATGCCTCATGCAACCACAGTGATAGTTCTACTTGCTACTAGATAGATCGTTCTCACATTCAAACTAAGCCTGGTCGTGGCTCAAGCTTATTGCTACAAATACTTGGACTCGATGATCTACTCCAGCTCTAGCTCCAGAGTGTACAAGGATACAGATTCCTAGTTTAAAAAAAAACATTCAAGATGCCTCATTCAGATTTTTCCACTTAATTAATTAACCAAATGGTCTTGGGTGCAGAGACTTCGAGTTCTTCTAAGGGGGGCTATTGGGGGCCTCCAATACAGGTCTTTCAGTTCCTTCTACGAGATGAGGTATTTATCTCCTATATAGAATGCCAAATGTACCTGATAATAAATAGATATATACAAGTAGTTGGGGTGGGGCCCTAGATAGAAAAATTGTCCTTCCTTTCATACCCCTTCGACTCCAAACATGATCGAAACCGAGTGAGGATTGAATGACACCCAATTTGTTCAATTGAAAGAAGAGGCCCTATGTCTGTCTTTAATACACTATAGGCATGAGGTGTATATCAGTTGGCCTTTGTGGGGTTCGATCCTCATGAGGTCTCATGTTCAAACCTCATGGTCAGGGGTTGAGTTTGTGAGCCAGCGGTGGGGCCTCTGGCTGACCTGATGGACGCCCAAGTCACTTTTCTTGTGGGGGGATCGTAGTATTCTCTTGCGGGAAGTGTCGTCGTCCTTTAATGCCTCGTGCAACCACGGGTTTAAATGATCTATTTTGACAATATCTTATTTGGGAAGGGAAAGCAAATTAACCTCTAAAATATTATTTGAGTTGGACAACTACTGTGTTATTCCTATCTCAAATTCCATGATAGTTCGAATAGAAAGGAAAACGAATACTAGATAGGATCACTCTATGTACTTTCACATTCATTCACTAAGTTCTCTCTCTATTGTATTCTTTCTTTTGGACTCTTTTTATCTACATACTCCCTCATAATTCCTCCCCCTCCCAAACCAAATGAGATGAGGTATTTATCTCCTACATGTAAAAGGTCGGTCTAAATGAGAGGAGTAATGGGGGGATATATAGAATGCCAAAGGTACTTGATAATAAATGGATAGATACAAGTAATTGGGTTGGGGCCCTAGATAGAAAAACTGTCCTTCCTTTCACACCCCTTCGACTCTAGACATGATCGCAACCGAGTCAGGATTGAATGACACCCAATTAGTTCAATTGAAAAAAGAGGCCCTATGCTTTCCTTTAATACATTCGGGATAGGCATGAGGTGTAGATCAGTTGGCCTTTGTGGGGTTTGGTCCTCATGAGGTCTCATGTTCAAACCTCATGGTGAGGGGCTGATTTTGTGAGCCAGCGGTGGGGCCTCTGGCTGACCCGATGGAAGCCTAGGTTACTTTTCTTGTGGGGGGATCGTAGTATTCTCTTGCGGGAGGTGTCATCGTCCTTTAATGCCTTGTGCAACCACGGTGATAGTTCTACTTGCTACGGGACAAATCGTTCTCACATTCAAACTAAGGCTGGTCGTGGCTCAAGCTTATTTCTACAAATACTTGGACTCAATGATCTACTCCAGCTCTAGCTCCAAAGTATACAAGGATACAGATTCCTAGTTTAAAAAAAAGAACATTCAGGATGCCTCATTCGGATTTTTCCACTTAATTAATTAACCAAACGGTCTTGGGTGCAGAGACTTCGAGTTCTTCTAAGGGGGGCTATTGGGGGCCTCCAATACAGGTCTTTCAGTTCCTTCTAGGTCCTTCCCATAACATCATGAAGTGGGGAAGGACAAGGTCATACGAAAAAACCATTCGATTTCAATCGGTCATTACTTTCCGCATGGCACTAATACACACATCCATTTCCCTCATGCACCTTCCTTGGATTTCGCTTCAACTTTGACTATCATGCATGCATGTACGCATGGTGGTCACGAACTTCAGTCACTATAGCCAACTTAAAATATATTCCCTTCTTACTTAAATTCCGTTTTTCATATCCAGGTAGCCAATTGACATGAATTTAAAAAGAAATTGAAAAATATTAAATATTGAATGAACAATTTTTATTTTCAATTATTTATTTAGTTTTTCTATAAAGACCTAAAACACATTTATTTTCACGCTGACAGAAGTTTAAGTGACTATTACATAAAGTTTAAGTGACTATTACATAAGTTACTATTATATGTATTTAGATAGAATTTGAAATACACTAAGCACTCGAACTTTATGACCAGTTGTTTAACTTCATTCTTTTCTTTTTTCTCTCTCGAAAGATAGTTATCCCACTAGAGGAGGTTTAAATAATTACTATATGAATATATGGCTAATTTCAATCAAATACATTATCTTTAAATCTTTCTCTGCAATTATAGAAGTCATAACTCTTCAATCATTCACACAAACTTGAATTATATACTTTATCATAACTCAACTTAGAAGGACAAACAAATTAACAATTATGCCAATTGAGTAGCCATGAGATATCTCTTGAAAATATGTGCAGAAACTTTGAGGACCTTGAGTATGGTATTTTCATAACTCAACTGACAAGGACCAACAATTTAACAATTATGACAATTTAGTAACTGGGAGATATCTGCAAATTAACAACTATGGCAATTGAGTAATTGGGAGATATTTGTTGAAGTTATGTGGGGAAGACCTGAGAACCTTGAGTATTGTAAAACAAGAGAATGCATGACTAATTAAGCCTATTATGAATGGATTAAAATAAATAAGCAATGGAAACCAATGACTCTCTTTAATGTCTAACTACCATTTTGTGTGTATTATTAGCAATTACAATTGAACTCATTACGACAAGGATGAACCAAACAAAGAAAACAAACTTCGTCACAAAGAGATTCTTCTTGGGAAATCTAATTCTAACATTATTGACTTCACAAAGGAAGAAAACATTCTTTCTCCAACCTAATTAAGTGCACAAATAGAAATTAAGCAAATATCATTCTTCCTTAAGATTGATTGTAATAACTCCCATGATATTATAGAATAAAATTTCATTTTCTTTCACCTTGATTGTAATAACTCCTATGATATTATAAAATGAAATTTCATTTTCTTTAACCTTGATTGTAATAACTCCTATGATATTATAGAATCAAATTTTAATTTTCCTATAATAGAGCCCTTGCTTAAAAGCAAAGATAACTATATTGGTTGCAACATTAAATCTTATAAAGTTCTACTTCTCAACAAATGACTTGTAATGGAAAATGGTGAATGCAAAGATGTTGAAATGATGAAATTTAAATGTTGTTGTTTACTATATTGGCGGGACCTTTTGTATTGAATACTGGAAAACATAACAAGCCATTCTTCCATTGAATATTGGAAAACGCAACAGGCCATTATTTTTTTTTCTAGATGAAAAATAGCAATTCCTTGATATTCATGGTGAATCAAAGGTAACATAGTACAGCATCAAAAATACCATACAAGTGGCCAGTCAAGAGACAGAGAAGAGTCAGTTCCATGCAGAAATAAAGAGACATTATCTCAACCCATCAGACCTTAAACACGAAGAAGGCAAATTGCAATCGAATAGCGAAGATACTGAGAAGTCAAAAGAGTTTCCCAAGGAAGGCCACAAGCAAGTATTCAAGAGGTTCACCACCAAAGTGAAACCTGCAATCCATAAGATGCAAAAAACCATAAGGTTTATAGAGGGATAATCCAAAATACCAAAAGAAGAGTAGATCAATGAAGAGCTCTTCAAAATAACTATATAATGTCTGATCCAATGACCAGACCCTCATGAAATTCCAAAAATGATAGGTGGCCAATCACCAAGAGGAGACCTTCCTTGGATAATGGATATGCCTTCTCATTATTATTCTATACCCGTGGTTAACATCTTTTGAAAATTCATATTCAAAGGTAATTAACAATAGAAGGGTTATTTTATTATTAGGAGAAGGCATTATCAACATATTTTGAAAATTCATATTCAAACGTAATTAACAATTGAGAGGGGTTATTTTATTGTTAGGAGAAGGTTTTAAGCAACAATGGCTGCATGTTACTACACATAGGATGGCCACGGAAAGGATTTAGGGAAACCATAACATAAATTAGAACCCAACACTAACCTATGGAAAAAATTGAAGACTCAAGGAAAATGCGGGACTTAAATATTGACAGGGACATGAAGAATTCTCAAAGGAAAATGGACGTATGCAAAGAACAACTGATCAAGTACAAGACCAAAATTGTTCTATTAGAAGTGTTCATGTTTCTAATGGAAGGATAGTTGGACAGGTAGAAGCAATAAAGGGCCTTCAAGAAAAAGTAAAGAATATGCAATTGGAACAATTCCCTAGCTTTATAGAAATGAAATTCACCCCCTCTCTGATAGCATCGATTGGCTCATTTGGGAATTATTAGCTGGAAGCAAAAGAGGAAGATACGGTGGAACAAAAAAAAACAGGATTGCCACGATTGGACCCTCTTACTTGTCCTCTGCAGTTGGTCAGTTGAAGAATGCCCATGAAAGGAACAATACTCATAATGCTTATTCATGTTATGTTTTTTAAGACAAATTTATTTTTCGATTAGTTTCAAAATCTTTTCACAAGCCTGTGAATAGTAGCAACCTTATTTTGAATTTCAAGTATGCCAATAGTAATGTCAACTCTATTATGAAGCTCCTAGGGAAAATAATGTCAACTCTATTATGTGTGTGTGTGTGTTAAATTGACCAAGTTAAAGTTGGCCCATTAATGTATCTTCAAGCTTTGTGAATGGGTAACTAGTATAAAAATAGGCATCTAATAACCCAACTTGGTAGCATAATAATATCTCAAAAAATTATATATACAAAATTCATTAAGTTGAGTGCCATTATAAATGGGAAAAAACTAGAGCTATATTGTTACCCCAATAATCCAACTTAGATCATAAACCATAAAACTAGTGTTTTATCCTAATAAAATTATAATAGTTCTCCATGTGAACAATAATGCTCCACAAAACTTGTTAATTTCAAGTCGATAAGAATAAGGTTTTAAAATATAAATTCTATATTGTAGAGACATCTTTCCTTTTCACATTCTTTATGACCAAAAAATAAAGGTATTCATATTTTCTTAGTAGCTTGCTTTTGACAATGGGTGGAGATTGCAACTAAATTTAGGATGCAATAGGAGCTTCGAGGCTTCAACCTCTATCCTCAATTGTTACAAGATTTTTCTTGTGTGGTTTGTTTTTAAAAAAAATTAGTACACCTCATTTCTCACCGACCTATACCTAGTTAAACACTTTAGCTATGTTTTGGATTGGGATAATTTATTTTTTTTGCAAGGCATGACTACGCAAACCTGGATGTGATAGTATTTTTTTAACAATAATGAATTGTTTTCACCATAATTTGTAATTATGTGTAAATTTTATTTATAAAAATCAATTATTAGGAATCTTGAAATGTAAAAAATCATATTTCAAATGTGTCTCTAAAAAAATTTTAGACTTTTTTTCTTTATATACTAAAAACATCAATTAATAAAGTCATTTTACACTGCAAATTTCATTAAGACCAAATAAATGCATACTATGTATTAATAAACCTTGTATTTTTCTCTTACTATCTCCCTACCATTTTCCTTGGCAACGTCTCCAACTCTTCACACCATTTTCTTAGCAACATCTCCAAGTCTTCCCACCATTTTCTTGGCAACATCTCCAACTCATTATATAGAGGCACCTGTAGAAAGGCTTAACCCCTTTTACCATATTGCATTTTTCGATAATCAAATTTAATAGTTACAATTTTTTAATACTTCTTCAAATGCATTTCTTTTTAATTTTCTTTACTCAAGACTAGCTTCTTACCTTTATCAATGTCTTTTCAAAACTACTCCTTCCTTGTATTCACATTTTTCTCTATTTTCATACATTTTCTTTAATATAAATTCCTTGAAACCCTAATTAACTTTTAGCTTTATCTTTTCCAAATTGTTACATGTAAACATCACCCTCCTATCACCTAAACCATTTGCCACCTTATTCAACAAAACAAACAAGCAAAAAATTACCTGCCACCTTGATATATATCCACTATCTTTCCACCTATTCTCATGTATTTCAATGTTGTTCGTCCACACTTTCTTTTCATTTTCTTTAAATCCATGTGTATTTTTTTAATTCTCCCCTTTCATGCATACCTTTTCAATCATAATCACATTATAAATTACATATTTACTTTTCCATGCCTACTTTGCCAATTAAATACTCTCATTTTTATCATCCATTTACACCTTCATTTTATTTTATAGGAATTTTCTTTTTTGTTACTTGGATTTCATTTACCTTCTTGTGTTACACAAGTTCCTTATATTTCCTTACTATTTTCTTTTCTTTATAGTGTTTCCTTATGGTATACATATCTTTTATTTTACTTATACTTGATTATCTATTTTATAAATCTTCAATTTCCTAGTTAGCCATTTAAACGCCCATCTTTTTTATAATTCTTCAACTTTCTATTCAGACATTAAATCCAATTGAAATCCTAATTCAAGCAACATAACGATCCAAATTAACTCTTTTTTGTTGAGGTCATAAAATAAATTATAGTCTAAGTTAGGATTGTTGGGATAGGAATCTTAATAGTACACCTCAATATTTTTCATATGAAATAGTAGTTGTTATTTCCTTTTAGAGAGCTTTAAATCTTGCAATATTAAGTGTGCCAAAACCCAGATAATAGGGAATGATGCCCAAGATGTTAAAGCAAAGGTCAAGTTATTTTTGTTCTCTACATCGAGCCACCAACTCTTTGTTGAGGCAACTCTTGAGTATTTGAAATTGAACCAATTATCCACACTTGAAATAGGTATCTTAGTGGCTAAAACACAAATGACATTTATAGGATGCATTTGCACATAAGTTTAGTTTTTTTGGTCTATTGAAATTGTCGTTAACCCTTTTAAAACATAGTTCCAACATCTCTCATTATAACAAATCTATTCACATCTTCACTAATCGACTTCGGTGAATTCATAATCATAATTAAAGGCCAAATTACAATATTTACTATTACCATATTTACAAGAATAACTTCAAGTAAAAAAGATCACCGTATTGTTTCATTTAATTATACGAACCCTTTGTACCTAAGAATACATACTACCACCAACATTATTATGTACCATTTTGCATCTGTTATCTTTTCCATCATGCTTTTGCATTGGTTGATCCTAAGGCTTAACTTTTAGAGTGCTTATAAAAAAATGCTTCCTGTTTACTTTGTGCACAGTGAGTTTTCTTTTCCCAATAAATTCCTTGCTTAGAAACGAACGCATAGTAAAACTAGGCATTAAATTCGCGGTTTGTTAATATTTAAGTGTCTCTACATAGTCTTAACTTACATTTTGTTCTAGATTTGATTGATCGTTAAGCCTCATCAAAATAAGTTTTTGTAAAAAAAATCTATTTTCAAAGAAATATCAAAGACATTATAAATAATTAATTTTAGTTTTAATTGATATTTATATTTTTTTTATAAACATTAAAATATGGTGATGATGATGATGGTTAACGTTTCTTAAGACCAGACTTTGGTCTATTGGACCTAAAGAAACATAATTATTTAGTTTATTTTAAAATCGTATTCATATGCTCAAAGAGCTTGGAGAGAAGCGTTCCGAGCTCACTATAATTTTGAAAAGGCGAGGAAAGTCGGTATTGCAACAAAGATTATGGAACAGAGATCTAATAAGGGTGTACGCAGGGCACTCTAAGAGGAAGTGATTTTCATCCTCAATGTTTATATTCTCATAGTGATGTCAGATCCTTTCCACCCATGGTGTTTTAGGAACTTCCCAACGACTTGTTTCACTATGAAGGCTCATAAGAGTTCGTTCTTATCTTGGCTATATTAATTTTTTTCTTTGAACTAGTTAAAACAGAGAGATACTTTTGATCTTCTAAAGTATGGTTGATGACCTCCTTATAATATCTAAATTTTGCTTTTAACCTTTAAATCTTTCTCACACCACATTTTCTCTTTAAACTTAGAAGTAACAATATTTTAATGTTATTAATATTTGGTAATGCAACATTTGTTTCGATCTCCCAATGGTTTAACCAGGCCCTAGTATATTTTTACCAACCTGGTAATAAGATATGGGAAAGCACACCTTTCACATATAATATATGTAAATTTCAGTTTTAATTTATATTTATATTTTTTTATATACTATTTAAATATGATAATAAAACACCTTTCACATATAACATACACATGAGAGGAAACATCTTTTACATATAAAAATGATTTCTTACATTTGTTACTCATTTTTGTAGCTTTAAAGAAAAAAAACACTAATTATTATGAAAATGTATTTGTTGGTTATATATATATTGAATATAGACTATTATTGTGTGCATATAAAATATATGCAATCAATCGAGTGTACTTGAATAGGTTGTGAATTTTTTTACCTTCCTTACTTGTATTCAAATTCCCCTTTGTTGTGTTTCATGTTTGTTTGTACTAAAACAATCTATCGGTTATAAATAATCTATTTGCACACATTCAAGCATCCTAATCACACGCACCACTTCATATTTAAAAAACTTTATGGACATGAAATTTGTAGTTTCTTAGTATTTAAATGTATTTACATAATTTCAACTTATGCTTTGTGCTAGATTTGATTAAGCAATATGCTTCATTAAAATAAGTTTTTTTTAGAAACTGTTATATTACCATAGACATTGCAAACAAATTTCTGTATTTTGAATTGTATATTAAAATATGCAATAGAAACAAAATGTTTGAAAAACATACATATGGGAAGAGGAAACACCCTTCACATATCAAAATGATTTTTTTTACTTGTCATTTATTAACGTAACTTTAAAGTCACACAAACAAATGGTATCATATATATTGATTTAATTACTAATATCTTGATCTGTATTTTGAAAGTAAATTACGACGTGCATATAAAATTATACAATGAATTCATTATATATAAAATGGTTGCAAAAAAACTTCTTTTAGCATCGCCACTCTTATTCACATTCCACTTTGTGAGATTGTTTTCTTACTAAGCCTATTGTTGTCGACTTATAAATCATCTATCTCCACACATCCAAACATCATAATCATTCACACTAAACACTTCATGATATTTATAAATATGTATAGACATTTAACTTGTGGTGTGTTATTGATATTTAAATGTCTTACATAGTTTAAACTTATACTTATAGTTTAAATTACTTTAATTAAGCGATAAACTTAATTAAAGTAAGTTTTTAAAGAAAATTTTATATTGTATAAGTTTTTTTTTGGAAAAAAATGTATATAGATTATATTAAAAGATCAATGGTATGACCACTGTAAAAGAGTTTACAATATTCCAAAATTGATGTCTAAAGACAGATACCAGAAGACACATGAAACACTTAACTTGCTACCAAAAGATTAACTAAGAGTTGCTAGTTTTGAAGTGCCGCCATTGTACAGATATAACAAAGTTTTACAAAATTCATAAATCCTAAGGAAGTTACGAAGTTACTTTCCATGGCAATCACGGTTATGAGTTGACGACCCCATAGGAGCAACGCCAGAGCCCTTCTCCACTGCAATCCTTGAAACTTCCAACTCCAATTTTTCAAAGCAAATTTCCAATTCTGCCAGCATCACCGTCATTTCATGTTCAGATTGAGACAGGGATTCATCAAATTCCTCCCAAAGTTGAGTTAAATATTTGTCCACAAGTTCCAATCGTCTTCCACCCTCTTCATCCAGGCGTT
Source organism: Pseudotsuga menziesii (assembly GCA_001517045.1). Taxonomy (NCBI): domain Eukaryota; kingdom Viridiplantae; phylum Streptophyta; class Pinopsida; order Pinales; family Pinaceae; genus Pseudotsuga; species Pseudotsuga menziesii. The sequence continues at coordinate 136,854 of LPNX011089338.1, forward strand.
GCAAGTAACACTTCTGCCCTCTCAATTTTCTGTGAATTTCCTTGATTTCGGCTTTGAACGATAGTGAAGGTTCGGCATGAGCGGTCGACTATGAGCTGGAGACCATGAAGACAGAGAGCTTACTAAACCATAAAAACAACTGACGAGCTTCCTTTCTGCAACCAACAAACCATAATGAAATCCGGAGTGTTGGCATTTCTAACTGCCAGGCCATCTCCTTTAAACTCTTCCTCGATGCTCATTTGTCCCAAAATCCTGGTGTAATCCATCACATAGTCACAGAGGAGAATGAAGGGTAAAGGACGTTGATATAGAACCAGATTGCAGATGAATGCTTGCGAAAGGACCATGGCTAATGTCTGGAGGATACGATCTATACTATTTAAACTAAAACCGAGATTCACGTGCTTCACTCCATGCGCCAGCATGAAGGAAATTAATTTTCCATGAGACGACATGTGGGTGGGTTTCCATTATGGTCGGTCTCCACATGGCATGGCCACATAGAAATTCCAACAAGCTCACGACGGTGGTCCTATGGAATAGGACATGGAGAGATAGCCCCATTTAGACTAAGAATTTCTTTGCTCAAGGGGCTTGTTGCCTTTGCCGCTGAGTCCGCTACTTTATTTAGGCTTCTTAAGACATGAAAGTAGTCTATCTTGTTGAAGGATTTGGATAGAATTTGGACTTTCTTAATTAATTGATGTAGCTTCAATTGAGTCGAAAGAGAAATTGTCATTAGGACTTGAATAATTAGTCTTGAGTCCTCAACCACAACAATTTCAGAAATTCCATGAGCTCAAGCTTGACCGAGACCTTGCCATAATGCTAAGGATTCAACAACGTTGTTTGAATATTCTCCGAGTCCCCAAGGATAAACCCATTAATGTACTCCATCGAGGTTAAAGAGAACCCCTCCCCCTCTTGCCACCCCTAAGATATTAAATACAATGCAAACAAATAATTGCAATCTTAATTTAATTTTTTTATTGTATATTAAGATATGGTGGTGGAAACAAATTGTTTGAAAAACATACATGTGGTGGAAGGAAACTCCCTTCACATATCAAAATCCTTTGTTACACTTGTTACTCATTACCATAGATTTTAAGTCACGCAAATTATAATTGTCATGGAAAAAATATTTTTTGGTAGTGTATATATTTATTTAACCAATAATATATCAATATGTACATTGAAAATGAATAGTTTATTGTGAATATAAAATATATCCAATCAATAGACTTTACATGAAGTGGTTGTGAAGAAACTATTTTGACCTTCCCCGCCCATATTTTGACCTTGACGTTTCGTTCACACCATGTGATCAACATCAGGAGTAAAAAGATCATGTAATGAATAACTCGGCTAAGGTATACATAATCATGGGACAAGAATATTAGAGGAGGAACGCTAATTATTCCTCCCCATAATAATTAGCGCATTATTAATTTTTATAATCATGTTATTTAGTTTCTCCGCAATAATCATTGTGTTTAAATTCTATTAGGGTGTTGGATGGGTTGGTTATTCATTTCCAACCTCTCTTTTCTAATATTTTTTTTTATCTGCTAATTTTTAGAGGGGGAGGATATCCCACTTTATACCTTAGTTGGGCTATTCATTATGTGATATTTTTACTCTTGATGATGATCACGTGACGTGATTGAAACATTGAGATGACAAAACCGTAAATGCGAGTCCAACTCTTCTTTTGAACCATTCTTTGTCGAAGTAGTGTTTAAAGATGTTTTCTCTTACTAAACTGATTGTTAATCAATTATAAATCTTGTGTTCATGACTAGTTCACATCACCTTCTACCTTGAAGAATAGGCCTTACCTTAATTGTCATCCTTAAAATGAAGGGATCTCCCCAAGAGGTTTCCCTTGGATTATATTTCCTAGAAAAAAAACATATAATATGTGATAACTATTATCCACATATGTAAAAAGTATTTTAAGGAAAAAAAGATAGTATAAACACCCTACTATGAAAGTTTAATACAATCTTATGGAGTGAAAAAGGTTGAATTAAATCTTAGCATTAACAATTATTCACCTAAAATATATGTTAGCATGTTAATATATAACAATAATATTTACAATTAGTTATCTCAAATCAACTTATACGCATTATAATGCCAATATATAACAATAATACTATTATTGCATTATAGGTATGTTGAGAGTATAATTGTACCTTCTATATACGTTTGCCACTAGTTTCCTCACATATTATCATATCCTTGTTCAGCAGGACCTTGGATAAGATATTTCTTCATTTTTTGCCTAAAACAAATCCACACATATCCAATAACACATCCACAAATGGCATCAATAACGCACATACTTTAAAATCAACATAAAACTTGGATTCTTGTTGGGTTGTTTCCCCACAAAAGTAAATGCATGTACATAATGTTCATATATAGTATAAATCAAAATACCATGCTACTAACCACACTATTCCCATGATCACTTCCACCACC
>LPNX011089338.1:148207-194103 GCA_001517045.1 Pseudotsuga menziesii
CCAACAATGGAGCACTATGGTTGCATGGTTGACCTTCTAGCCCGTACTGGGCATCTCGATGAGGCACAAGACTTCATCAATAAAATGCCAATAAAGCCTGATGCAACTGTGTGGGGATGTTTGCTTGGTGCCTGTAGAACACATAACAATGTAGAGCTAGCTGAATATGTAGCAGAACGCATTCTAGAGTTGAACCCTGAAGATGCTGCACCTTATGTGCTGCTGTCAAATATCTATGCTGCCTCTGGAAAGTGGGATGGCCCTGGAAAGGTGCGGAAAATGATGAAAGTTAGAATGGTTAAGAAAAGACCTGGATGCAGTTGGATTGAGGTAAATAAACAAATCCACTCTTTTCCTCTATCCTTGTTGGAGAGAGTCCCACTTACAAGCACATCGGGTTTAGGCAGAGACGAAGAAGCTTTCTAGGTTGTTGAAGGTGGCAGAGTGTCTGCCTCATGCAACAGCTTTGCTGACTGATATTAGGAAGAGCAGAACGATCAATGGCTCTTAACATAGGGATAAGATGGCTATTGCCTTTTGGTCTATCATGACATCCCTTTGGACAGCTATGCTAGTAATTAAGAATCTGATATTATATGATGACAGCGCCTCTGTCACCAGGTTCATTCCAAGATTGCTGTGCAAAAAATGTTCTGGAGGGTGCCAATTGTTATATGATAAGGGTGGACAGTTTTCTTGCAGAATTTATTGGTGATGCTAACTAAAACAGGCTCTAAAGATTCTGCTTGTGAATTTGATTATGAGATGGTGAAGCTGAAGATCTATGCTTATTAGCCTATTAGCCACCTGTGTTCTCACCATGGCTTGGGATGTCTGCACTGGCAGATGAGAAAAAGCTGGCATTGCCAAACAAGGTTAAACTACATTTTCTGGCTCCTAACAATGTTTAGTGTTTGAAAATGTAGTGGATATTTTTGTTTTAGATAGGAAGAACCATCACAACAATAGATACTTATTCAGCAGTTATAAAGCATCGATGAACTTCATCAGACATATAGTGGGATAATCTCATGTCTGAGGTGGATATGCTTACGCGTGGTATTGTAAACAGGAACTTCCAAATGCCAAGCAATAGGATTATCATTGTGTTCTTGCCTATGGCATCACTCCTATTCGATGTTGACTGTAGCTAATTATTCAAATGTACCATAGGAAGATTGTGGATCATGTATCTAATTTACATATTTATTGTGTTCAGTCTTCTGGAGTTTCATTGTGTAGAAATTTAAAAACAATCAACAAGTTTTGAGTGGACACTGCATCCATCTTCAGGATATATATGAAGCTAAATATGGATGGAGTGTCCACTCGAAAAATGTCGATTGTTCCTAAATTTCTACACAATGAAACTCTAGAAGACTGAACACAATGATTGAACATTGTGGAAACATTCATGCACAAATTATATATTAATGTCAAATAATGTCCTGAGACAAGAACATCTTACTTTTGAGAACCTTTGTCAAATCATGCAAACTAATTCAAAATTTGTGAGAAAGTGATAAAAGCAAGGATTGCAACGATCAACCAAGAATGTCACAGATAATACTTGTAACATCAACAAGCTTAAAGGTCATAGCCAGGATATTAAAGTTGGTCCTATCCAATGCCATATTTGAAGAGAAATTTAGTTTCCATCTAGATAGGAAGATACATGATGTTGTAGGCTCTGCTCATAAAAAAATTCATACCATAAAGATAAAGAATCATCAAGCTTTCATAGCAAAAGTAAACCATTGCAAGGCCTATGACAAGGACAATAAGATCTACATTAATTTAATAATGATACATGTTTTCAACACAATTTCAACAATTGAGTTGAGAGTTTCTTCTCCTTTGTTACTTTCATTGTCATCATTAATGGGAAACAAGTAGTTTCATTGTCATCCTTAAGGGGGCTAAGGTAGGACTTCCCTCTATTCCCCTTACACTTTATTTTAGTGGTTTAAAGTCTTATTAAGTACCTAAAGCATGAAAAAAATGCAGGTAACGTAAAATGTATTAGATAGCAAAGAATATATTTATCTCCCACATTATTTTCATTGATGATATTCTTTTTCTTAGCAATGGTTTTGTGAGGAAAGGAAGAATCTATGGAGCATTATGAAAATATTGTGCTCTTCCACATGGACTGAGATAAATAAAAGAAATCCTTAATATCCTTTATCTCTTTTCATTCTATCCCCCTAGCAAGTAGACAAATGATAACAAAAATCTACCCTTACTAGGTGGAATATGGAATATTTTGAGGATTCTTTCAGGTAACTAAGCCTTGATTTAAAATAAAATAACTATAGGGTATGAACGATTAGCAGTGGTAGTGGACAAAATAAAAAAGAGAATATCCTTGTGAAGTCATAGATGGCTCTTAATAGGAGGAAGGTTGGTCCTATTAAATACATCCTTTAGTCCATTCAAACTTACTTGTCGACCCATATTCTCACTCCCAAGAGTATTGTCCAGAAGATCGGGAAAATATCCTTTATATTCTTATGGTTGGGCTCGAAAGCTCCAAGGATTCTCTTCGTCAATTAGAAAAAAAATTCATAACCCTAGGAAACTACAGGTTGGGGGTTAAATAATATCTTATTTTCCAAGGCCCTAGATTGCAAGGGAGTGTGTAGACTAATCTCGGGTAAGTTAATGCAGAAAACCATTATGATCCCAAATTGTGTCCTCCTTAACAATCTAATGGAGTGGTCTAGGACTCTAGACAAAAGGGTAGTTGGAGGTAACTAGAAATATAGTATCAACATATTGCTACAACTAGATTCCATGTTCCCACAATTACCATTATTAAAATAATAAGTTTTAACTTAAGTAACTTGTATTCTTACCTTAGCCCTTGGGGTGCATACTAGTTGGCGATAGGGTGCATTGTTAAGGCATTCCTTGTGACGTCGTGGGGTCAAACTTTGAATAGCCCATGTACCCATGTAGGGGCAGTGGGGTGCAGTTGGGGGTATAGTGGTAGTGGACATGAATCGACCCCATGTCATGCAAGTATGAGCACCACCCCAGTTATCGATTCCTCCAAACACCAAAAACAAAAACAAAACAAAAAAAACTTATACTCTTACCTTGAAGGTAGATCTCTCCATACTATCAAATATGTAATACAGTTAAGGACACAATGAGTTGCAAAGCATGACAACATTACATTAAGCAACAATAACAATGATAACATTGTAATCGGCATACCTTGGGGAAAAATTAGGACACATTCATTACTTGCAAGGTGCTAATACAATCAAACACTCTCAAGGTACTAATAACATAGGTTTTATCAACCCCATCATTATACAAGTGTTGTTTCATCCCTTTGGACTAGAAAAGAGGTAAAATCAACTTATTTAAAGAATCATAAATCTCTTAAATTCAACATAATTATTAACAACCTTCTGATTTCATAAATGCCTTGTCTTAATGCAAAGTTCCTTCAATGCCAAGAATCTTTGACACACTCTTTGTTTAAAGAAGAAAAAATAGAATACAATGGCTATGGAAGTTACATAGCCAAAGGGCAAGGGGAATGATCAAAAATGAAATTGTTATGGAAACACTAATAAGGTGATGGCTTTTTCGGTATCTCTACATTTTAGGGGTCTGTAAAGGCATAGGATAATTAAACTCCAAGGAATTATTTTATGCCAATGGAGATGCAAAGTCTAAAAGTGGTACTCATGCTTCCATTTTGCAACTAGGCATGATTCTATTTTCTTTCCTGGAAGAAAAAGAGATCCATAAGGAATTGTATGGAGAACAGTATGGTATCTAAGGAGTGTAGAAAAAAAAGTAAAGACAGTAAGTTAACCCCTTGGTTAGATAAAAAGAATATGTCTTTGAAGCAACCTGGATCAAGAAATTTCTATGTACAATGTTTTATCAAGTGAGATAGGGTTACACATATCTCTCAATTGTATCGTATCCTAAGTCCATCAAGTCAATTATAGAATAGCCAACCTCCTCAAAGCAGGGAAATTGCATTAGCAAGCTATGTGTATCAACTGGTGGGATAAAAGAATGTTTCCTTTAGAGTCGCATCCAGTAGCTATAATATTGTCCACATTATCTATGAGTTGAAGATACAGGAATCCAAGGTGGATGCAATGCGTCATTCATTATGTTCCATCTTCTAAAATGCATCTAGGAGGTAATCATCCAATTCATATCAAACCTTTACTCACTATTCTAGACCAATATCTTGCATATTATCCTTTCTCTAGCTCCAAGGCATGCATTTTAGAAATTCCATCTCTCTCTTATCTATTTACTAGTAGCAACTTGAAAGATGAACCATTGGACTTTAAGAATAAATCCCTAAGATGTCATTAGAAGCTTCAACTTTGGTGTTTTAATTTCGAAGGTAATGTGATAATGGATTTTTTTTAGATTTTTTAAGTGTGTTGCAGCACCTAAGCCTAATCCATTGGTTTCTTAGATAATTATACTACAACTCCATCTACATTGAACCAAGGAGAGAGAATTGTAAGGGCTATTTAAACAATTTCCTCATATCATAAGATAGTCATTGAAGAGAAAAATCACATCAAGAGGCTATGTCACTACTAGGAAAACATATTTTTGTGAAGTTTTTGCGGAACCTTTTTAAAAAAATGTCTACTTTATTTGTTTATAGTGGAGGTTTCTATTGGAGATGGGTGGGTGAAGATTTTAGCGGAAGTTTTTACTTGGTACTCTTAAATTGTTAGACAACACCGGTACACTACACAACCATATGCATAGGTGCGCTAAATAAAACAATACCTCTTATTCATTAATTTCCTATTACTCATTAATATACTTAATTCTTTATAATATAAATTCTATTTTTAATCTCTTTTTCTTATCTTTTATTTTTATAGTAATTTTGAATCTTTCTTTGTTTTTATTTGTTTTCATAGAAATAATATGGATTTATATTAAAAGGGATATGGATAAACCAAACGATTGGATGTTATGAGAGTCCAAAAGTTCTAAAAAATGATACATAATTGACACATCACACAGGGCTCTTCATAAGAGTACAAAATAAAACAAGAGCTTACTACATGCTTGCGAAATTTAAAGCTATATTGTCTTATATATTGTCCAAGAAAGAGAATACAATTATAAATCATAAATATATACTATTTTTTACCAAATTTATGTCCATTATGGGATTCCTCCATAGACACATCACCTTGATCCAAGTCAAGTTCTCCATGCACCTATAGTTGATTTTGAATGCCACATCAATTTTGTGTATTGTTTCTTTCTCCATAACCATGTCCTTGAATAAGTCAATGGAGACATTGGGATGATCAACAATAGATTGAAAACCCCGCACAAACCCTATCTTTATGTTATAGTGCATTTCATAATCACTAGCAAGCTTTTTACATTTTTTACCCTATTCATTCAACTTAGCTTCCATTTCCTGCTATTTGACCTCTTGTTTTTCCATATGAATGCTAAGGTACTCTATGGCTTGTCTCATTCCCTCTAATTACCTTGTCATTCTTTTAAGTATATTTTTTACCTATGTATTCTCAACTCCTTTGGTATATCCTCAAGCCATTCCAAAGAACTGTGGTGGAACAATTGTAACCCACACACAATTCTCAATAAGGTTGAATAAAGCAAGCAAACCCAGGGGACACACAAGAAACTTCGCAAAAGAGACTTGAGTCACTTTAGAGATAACAAGTTTGTGCCCCAACCATATATTTCCAATAAATCAAACATGACTAGGTTCGCATGGGATGCAAATGCCCAAAACAAAAACAAAAAAAACTTCAAATTCAAGGGAACATACCACCCAATGCAGAGGATCTTACCTTGTTCAAGAGCTAACCCAAATTTTCCCAGCAAATACAGAATCGGGGTGGAGTTGCATAGACCATGAAGCTCCTTTAAAGCTCGGACTGAACCAACACTAAGACTAATAATCCCATACATCCCATTGAGAGATAGTAATATTCCAACTTTGCAAGCAAGATTGAATACATGCACCATATGAAACAACATGCCCGGCCACTAGCATAGGCTTGAAGGAACATAAGTCATGGGGGGGTGAGTGTGCTAGGTAAAGATGGATGTGACTTGCATGCCTTACAAGTTTCAAACTATGCCAAGTGTTGGCCAACCCTTCAATGCCATGTTCAAAGGTGTTAAAACTACTAGAAACCTTGATAATAATAGAGGGGTTTTCCTGGAATAACATTAACGAGTCAACTAGCACAATAATAGTGAATAATGATTTTCTTGAGTGTAAGTTGAATATTAATTGAATTAGTAGAAGATGTTAAAATTACTAGAAACCTTGATAATAATAGTCATAATAATATTGAATAATGATTATCCTGAGTTTAAGTTGAATATTAATTGAATTATTCGAAGGTGTTAGAATAATGATTGTCCTGAGTGTAAGTTAAATATTAATTGAATTATTAGAAGTTGTTAAAACTCCTAGAAACCGTGATAATAATTGTCGTAATAATAGCAAATAATGTTTGTCCCTAGTATAAGTTGATAATAATTGTCATAATAATAGTGAATAATGAATTGAATTATTCGAATGTGCTAAAACTACTAGAAACCTTGATAATAATTGTCATAAATAAGCTATTATTCAAAGGTGTTAAAACTACTAGTAACCTTGATAATAATTGTCATAAATAAGCTTGGGGAGACAATACCTCTTAGATAATAACTGTTATAAGTAATTTCTGTGATGATAAGTCCTCTGATATTGCTGATTAACTGAATGTTGTCAGACTCTTCCCGCACATGACTACTGATGATGATATTAATTGCTTCCTTAAGCCTATATCGGGCCCAGAAGTTGAAGCTGTGCTCAGGGGGTTTAAGAAGGATAAGAGTTCTGGGCCTGATGGGTGGCCTGTTGAGTTTTTTCTGTTTTTTTATGATCTGGTGGGGGAGGAGCTGGTACTGGCTGTGGAACAAGCCAGATTACAGGGTAAAGTCACGGGTGCCTTAAATTCTACTTTTTTGATCCTGATACCTAAATGTGAAAATCCTTTAACCTTTGCTGATTTCCGGCTGATCTCCTTATGTAACCTGGTCTACAGGATTATTTCAAATATTGTTGCTATCAGACTTAAGCCTATCTTGAACCGTTCTCTGTCAGCTCATCAATTTGGATTTCTCAAGGACAGACAGATTACTGAACCGGTGGGTATTACCCAGGAACTTCTGCACTCGATTAAGACTAAAAATTCAAATGCCTTGGTTTTAAAATTGGACCTTGTAAAAGCTTTTGATAGAGCCAACTGGACCTTCATCAGATTGTTGCTCATTCAGATTGGCATCCCTCTTATGGGTGTAAATTGGATTATGGGTTGTGTCACGAGCTCCTGTCTCGCTGTATTGGTAAATGGGACTCCCTCTGACTTCTTTCCTGTCTCTAGAGGGCTACGTCAAGGATGCCCTTTATCGCCCCTCTTATTTATCTTGATTATGGAGGGACTCAGCCGCATTATTTTGGATGCACAGCACAATGGATTGATCATGGGTTTTCAGTACTCTCCTCATATGTCCTTAACGCACCTGTTATTCGTGGATGATGTTATTCTTATAGGGGCCGGCACTATTAATGAATGGAGTGCTTATAAAGGTGCTCTTGATTTATTTTGCGGGGTATCTGGGATGTCTGTTAGCCCTTTAAAGTCTTCTTTCCTCTACCAGAATGTAGATTTTGTGTTCAGGGGGGAACTTGCTGAATTGTTTCCTTTCAAGATGGACCCTATTACTGTGGGTTTCAAGTACTTGGGCTTCAATCTTAAACCTTTGGGATACCACACCTCTGATTGGAGATGGCTTATCCATTTATTTGAAAGAAAGATTCATAACTGGACTTACAGGTATCTTTCACTTGGTGGCAGAGTGGTCCTCATTAGAGCTGTGCTAACGGGGTTGGCTGTCTATTGGTTTGCTTTGGCAAGATGTCCCAAGTCTATACTAAATGCACTGCGCAAACTTATTTTTACTTTTCTCTGGGGATCCTCTGTTGGACACAAGCTTTCCCATCTGGTCAACTCGGAAACTCTTTCCCGACCTGTTGAATTTGGTGGTTGGGATATCAAGAACCTTGAATGGTTTGGTATCTCACTGAGACTCAAGAGCATGTGGCAACTACTTACTAGTACTGGGACCTGGAGCAGGATTATTGCACATAAATACTTAGAGAACAGACCTCTTGAAGATTGGATTCGTGGCCGGACTTTTAGTATTGTCGGTACTTCATATTTTTGGAATGGGTTTATCAGAATCTTTGAGTGGATTACCTGTCAGCTGGGATGGAAGGTGGGTAATGGATTAAAAATCAGGGTGGGCATTGACCCCATTGCTGGGCTCAACTCACAGTACATCCTATCTGAGGAGCTCAAGGAATATCTCACTGACCTAGGGATTACCTATCTTGCACAAGCTCATAATCAGGATGGTTGTGGCTTGGATGGGACTGTTTGGTACTCTGCCTCGGACCTGCCATTGGGAGGAGATTGGGTTGCTCAGTGGTCCTCTTATGTAAATGGACTGTCACATGGGGGTATTAGGATCGGACATTCTGAGGATAGGTTGTTATGGATGTTTGATGAACAGAGGGGTAAGGTGACAATCAGGAAAGCTTATGATTTCATTGTCTCAAATCACAAAATTGTTCTGGAAAATGACATCATGATGAAGATTTGGTATTTTAATATTCCCCTTAAGATTAAATGTTTTGTGTGGCTCACTTGCAATAAGAAAATAAATACTTGGGACAATTTGAGCAAGAAAGGATGGAGCGGACCTAATAGATGTTGTCTCTGTAAAGAGGAGGCAGAGTCGGTTGAACACCTTTTTGTTAGCTGTCGTTTTCTGAAGGAGGTGATCGGTGGACTCATCTGTATTCTTAATGTGCACATACATTGGAATGCCTCTACTTTTTCTGGAAAATTTATCAAATTGGGTAACACAAAAGGGTATTTTACTGTATCTGCCTATTTTCATCATTTGGAATATTTGGAAGGCTAGAAACCGTTTATGTTTTGATGATCAGGAACCCATATTGAACAGCCTGTTATATATTATATATGATGATTTTATGACCTTTAAGCCTCCTCTGATTCACAAGCATAGAAATAGGAACATTGGGAAGTCTCCTACTTCTGTGTATCCCATGATCTTTTTTTATGGTGCTGCTACAAATAATTTGGGTGGAGCGAGAATCTGTCTTTGGCTGAATGAACAACACCTTCTTGCTTTCAAGCTCAGATGTGGCAGCTGCACAAATACTAGAGCTGAGCTCTTAACACTCTGGGCATCACTACGGGTCGCCAAGGATATTGGGTTTCCTTACCTACATATCTTTGGCGACTCCTCTGTGATTATAAACTGGGCTAAAAAGGAATCTACCCTGGATATGGTGAATCTTGAGTCCTGGTGCTTCAACACTAGAATTCTCATGTCCTCTTTTACATGGGTGGATTTTAGTCATGTTTATAGGGAACATAACAGGAGAGCAGACATCTTATCCAACGAGGGGTTGCACTTGGCACCGGGCCATCTCTTACTTACTGAATCTTTTGGGAACGAGATTATTGGGGTTAACTCATCACATCTCTTTTAGAATATGCTCATTCTATTACAGTTGATCTCACATGATTCATTGAGATACTATCAAGTTTTGTTGAGCAAGCTACTACAGGATACAAGAGTCACACTCCCTCCTTGGATCAGATTTCTGGGCTCCTGTTATTTTCTCTAGGGACATAGATGACTGTTTCAGACAGCCTTCCTATGAGAGGGATCTTATTGTAGTGATCCCCAAGTGCTTTGAGCAACTCTGTAATTTCTATGGGTATCTATTTGTATCTTTTTTGTGTCTTAGGAATGTTTGGATAGGATTTATTTGTTGAAATGTTGTACTGTCCCTGGTGGCATAACTGAAATATCTTGAAGATGTAAAAGTTTCCTTTGATTCATTGAATACCAAGGAATGATTTTTTCGACTGAAAAAAAAAAGTAATTTAGGGAGACAATACCTCTTAGAGGGTTTTGCCTTGAATACGGTTAATGAGTCAACTAACACAATAATGGCAAATAATGATTGTCATGAGTGTAAGTTGAATATTAATTGAAAATATATATATATGATTTCTAATAATTAATTCTTTGTGATCATTTCTTGTGATGACCACAACAAATACTTTATTCTTGCTAATAATATCTAGGCTAAAACCATTTTTTTTATAATAAGGTGTGATTACTTCAAAACTTATACGAGTAACAACATAATCTTAAATAAACAAAATTTAACCACATAAAATAAACAAAACCTTACCTCCTAAAATAGCTTAACTATGCCATCTAAAATACCTTAATTATACTTTGTAAAGGGGAACATTTCCGCTTTTACTATATGTGTTTGGGGCTTGACACTTACCCTAATTCATTAGGTAAAAAAAAGAAAATGAACCCTAAACTAACCACAAAAATGGTTTCAGCCTATATCAACAAAAACTAGCTAAATAACGAATAATATTGTAGCTCTTGGTAAGAAATGGTTAGAAATATTCATAGCACTAGGCATAATGGTGGCTGCTTCTTTCGAAATCTTTTGACCGAATTTCACTTTATTCCAAATTTCATAAAAGAAGCAAACACGTGAAGTAGAAACCCAATGTGATTCCCTGTATAGTCAAAATATATATAAACAATGGTGCTAAACAATATTTCGCGACTTTTAAATATCAGTTTCCATTTTATTTAATTGATACCTATTGTGGCATAAATGAGCATGTCTGTAAAATCCCTAAAATTTCATAAAAAAAAATAAAAAATTATTTACTGCATTTATTATTAGAATTTTCTAGAAATTTATTAGATAGATGTTATTGTTCATACTTCTTTTAACATGCATTACTGCCATCAAGTACCTAAGGAAGTGTTAGCTTATTTTATTGGTGAACTGCCAACATACCATTCCTTTGTGACGTAAAAATTTGTCCCTGTTTGAACTTGTTCTCGTAAGACAGTTTGTCGTTGCTTCCTGCTTGTTTTTACTCTTGAGCTGCACCAAGGAGATAACTCATGGTCTTACTTAGTCGTTATGACTAACGCATGAATTATTGTTTTACTCATGTGCAGGTGGGTGAGGTTACTCCGACATCACAACTAAAGAACAAATTAGCTATAAGGCCATAAAAGACAAAAGGTAAGCTTTTGGTTTAGACAAGGATCTAAACCTTATCCTAGTTGGATGTTCTTATGCCATTCTACATAGTAACCATTCTTATCTTTTATTAGAAATTCTTAGAAGCCCCAAACTAGGTACATTCTAACATATTTCATTATTTTTCTCTACAGGTTCAATGTTTATATAAACAAGGATGGATATACCCGTGACTACATTATTTAACAACAATAAAACTTGTTGAGATTGAACTATGTATATTGGGTTATAATATTTTATGCATATGCGTTCATGGAGGTTTAACAAATCTCTTATCCTTCGTACTAGTTCATCTGTTGACTTATGTGTGATGGTGACAGGTGGAGTACGAGTCATAAACTTGTCTCCTTTCAAACCATGGGAGATCGATCCAAACGCTAGTTGTCGGCAATATTTGAGTTGTAAAACCCTAGAGGTTTTATTGTGTCTTGATTACTGCACGGGTCATTATGTTAGGGTTCTGGAGGGAGTTTATAGTTTTGTCATTTTCTCAATGGGCCTTCGGTTGCTTGCCCTTGCTACTCTATTGTCTGTCTCCAGAGGTAAAGGAAGCCCCAGACTTGGCCCTTGCCACCTTCTTTACCAATCCATACTCGATTCACTTGTTAAAGGAGTTGGCAATCTCCGCCTTGGTGTTGACTGTGTGTCGATGAAATACAGAAATGTAACTGTAACTTCACCATTGCTCTTTCTCTTATTATCGGGTCTTTTCTTAAAATGTTCATGGTTTAACTTCCAGGGTAACGTCTTGCATGCAGCACAACTCTGCAACGGAGTGTGGATGGATAACCAGACATGAAACCTCTCCTTTCAACTAGTAAGACCTATGTCACTCCCTGGTGTGGATCTTGAGGAGAAAACTAGTTTCTTGGTGTCTTTTATGGCATTGGGGTTTTACTCCGTATTGGCTGTTGATATGGAAGTGATATACTTGCTTTGGTATTTTATACAGTTGATATTATAAGGGTTTTATTCACCTCTTATGGATTCGTAGATGGCTGTGACACTTTGTAATCTTTTGTTGGTTTTTAAAACTGGTTCGCTATTGTAAGACCCGTAAGGGTTTCGATACTATGTTTATGTTCATTCACTTTTCTAGCAAATGAGTAAAGTTCTAGAACTGTAAATAATGTGGAGTCTTGCGTCTATGCCACTTCCTTGGAGGATATTGGGGTTTTAAAACTACTTTTGTTTTGATTCTGGAAATGGTTTATATACTACACACCTTCAGTTAGTTTATTTTTGTTGTGGCCTTGAGCTCTGCTCTGCCAACTATGTTCAGCTTTGAAAGCCACTCTAA
The DNA here is from genome assembly GCA_001517045.1 of Pseudotsuga menziesii. Lineage (NCBI taxonomy): Eukaryota > Viridiplantae > Streptophyta > Pinopsida > Pinales > Pinaceae > Pseudotsuga > Pseudotsuga menziesii. The sequence continues at coordinate 160,747 of LPNX011089338.1, forward strand.
ACACAATTTGTTATTTTGATGGTAACCAAACTGGTAGCATTGGAGTTCAATCCCCAGACCGCTCATCATGTAATAGAATACTTTATTTTGCTAACGATGAGGGCTTGGTTTCGATCTCGGTTAAGATGATAATTTGGTAAAAGGCCGTAAAAGATGTATGAACCTGTGAGGGCTTTACATTTTTCTTAGATCTATTTTCAGTTTCAAACTGTAATATTGAGTGAAGACTTTAACATTTACTTAACAATAATGTTTGGCGGTAAACCACTGCCGTATTTTCATTATTGGTTTAATATTATAATGGATATGATTTGGGACAAGCCCGTGAGAGTTCTCTATGTACAATCCTTACTTGACTTACTAAGCTGTGTTATTAATTTATAATATGCTTCATTTATTTAGTCCTCCACTTGTGTAAAAGTTGTATTACATTTTTTGTTATGCAGGCGTGAAGTACTTGTAAAATATTTACGGTTTAAAGTTGTTTGTTTGATGTTTGCAAGGCCCGTGAGGGCTTAAAATCCTGGAGCTTTACTTTGCAACTATTATAGGAATAGTCTGTAGCTATTAGTTTGATGAAAGTCCCACATATTGTAAATATCAAACGGTAAAGGGTTTCTTTCTGTCATTTTGTTTGAGAACAAAAGCCATGAGATATTTTACAAAAGATATTAGTTGTTCCAATATCTAGTATGATTATGAAGGTTTATTATATAAATAGATTTTATGTTTTGAAATATTGTGTATTTTTATTCTATAATCGCAATATTGTTTCTTCGATCGTATTCATCCTTTGAAAAGGACCGTGAATCCATCTGTCAATTAGTTATGTCTTCTTACTCTTGTTTACTTATAAATTACTGTCAAAACTATAAAAATTAGTTATAAAATGATCTTAGGGTTTCATCGTTTGGTGAAGCTTTTACTTGAGTATTTTACTATGTTTGTTTAGTTTTAATAAGCCATGAGATTGTATGTAACTTCTATTATTGTTGGAGAGAATTTATATTATGTTAGTTAACCATACTGTTTCGAAAATCAAAAAGCCCTGAGGCTGTAATTTCCTTCTGCAAGAGAAATACTGCAGATACAACACCTGCTTGACCTGAAGCCTGTAACCAGTGCTACGGTATGTTGATGGCCTCGACTTGGTGTTACTAAAATGATTTAATTGTTTAAGAAAACTGGCTTAAGATACCTTTTATGATCTAGCTTAGTTATTTCTATTTCCGTGCCTATACTTATATTGTAAATTGAAGGTTTGGTTATACTAACTGTAATTTTTTGAAAAAGTTTTACCTTTTAGATTAAGAGCTATAGTTTAAGCTAAATACCCGTCTTCTCAATATAAGTGAGTGTAAACAAATATAAATATATAACATCTATTTTTTGTAATAACGAACATACATAATGATTCAATCATTATGATACTATTACTCAAACATTATTTCATATGCTCCTGTACTAGAGTACGTCACTTCGGTGAGAGGAAAAATACAGGAGATAATTTATCTTCATTTCTCTATCAATCAATTTCTATGCAAATACCAAATCCTACAATCATTGAATAATTATCCATTAACTACAACCTCATCTTAAACAAATTACAACTTTCTTAAATGGAATTAAAACAATGTCATAATATAGATTTAGAGTTGGAACCTGGATGTGTTGCAGAAAAGGGACTAACACCAAATGGAGACTGTTCCACCCAACCTTTTCCTGAAGCAGCCAAATCACTTGCTTAGGACCCCCAAGCTTGTTCACTGAACCACTAGGACAAGGATCTCTGCCACACAGCAGACTTCTGCAATTTAGCACTTAGTAGCAGACTTAACTCAACAAATCACTTTAGCTATTCCCTCGTCAAATTGTTTGTGTGCCTGACTTTTAAGTTTGCAGTAGTCACAAAGTTCATTCTCTCATAAATTAGAATGAGTGTTGAGCCTCCTGCTCAATTTAATGGTTTATGCAATATTGCCTAAGTCTTTGGAGTCAGTTTTGGAATTAATGAGACACCAGCTCAGTTCCCCCTCTCAGGGAGCATGACCACTTTTTTAGGGATTATGCTCTTGCAACACCTAAAAAGTGAATGCTAGTGCTGCCACTTGTCAACCAGCCTTCTACAATAGCTCCTTCCTCCTAGTGGGTCAGTGAACACTCATTTAACAGTCTTCCCTGAACAGGTGTCTCCTTTTATTAATTATTAAAATAAATCATTCTTCAATTACAGTCGTCCTTGACCCACTTGGTCATAAACTTTACAATAAAAGTTAACATAATATTTTTGCTGAAATAAATAATAAATATTTATTTTTCAGTTTTGGCTATGTTACAGGATGTAAGTTTCTCGCTCTCTCTACCCGACTCCAAATCACCAATGCGACATTAGCTTGTTGTGATAAGGATAGAAGGGTAGGTGCCCCCCATGGGTGTGTCTTCAAATGTCTTGACCCTTGCTAAGTCACAAATTATTGGTATCTTGAGCTACCGATTCCCATGGCTAAGAAAAAAAAAAGGAATCGGATTTTAAACTTATTTCTCTTTAAATTCTTTAGTTTGGCTTTTTAGTTTTGTTTTGGTCTTGTGACTTCTAATGTTGCAGATTTTTTTTTAGTATCATATTATAGTAATATTAGTATATTACAAGGGGGTTGGCAGGTGCAAGGGGATATGCATTAATTGTGATCGGAACTGGAGAAGGAGGTGTATCAAATGAATTTCAAAAGAAATAAAGAAATTGAATGGAATTAAGTCTAATTTAACCTCTACAAATAGATGTAAACTAAGGAGTGTTCAATTAGAAGTAATAGTAAACATTTTGATTTATTCCATAAGCAAATGACTCTAATTGAAAAAGATGTTATTAACAACCAATCTATTAATAAAGAAATGAGATTTTTTTAATGGACCCACTTGAAGTCAAAGGTATACTATTCTCGCATGAAACAGATATAATTGAGAAAGAAGTAGAAAAACTAAATAAAAACAAGTATAAAACTTAATAAAGAAGCAATTAGAAAACTTAATAAAGAGGTTCTATTTCTTAATCTAGTCCTATTCTATGAACATCTTCAGTAACTATAGAGTAAAGAGGACAAATATTATGTTAGGAACGATGATCAAACTTATAAAGAATTGATGTGATTTTTAGACAATAAAGTTAACAAGTTTAATTATAAATGCAATCCAAATAAGGATGAAGGACACTAAACTAGAGATACAATTAACAAACTCTAAAACAGTAATGAATCAAGGAGTCAGAGACAAAAGGAACACAACTTCAAAACTGAGATAAAAAGGGAATGAAAGATAGGAATGATTATGGAACTTGGTGGATATTTTAAGTGGTTTAGACTAAGGTCCTAAATATATATATTACTATTGTTTAATTACATAACATAACATAATTCAAAATCTAAGAGAATCGAACTTTAAACAATCATAAAATAGAACAGGAAATATTAAAGGTTGAATGAAGGTGTAGATGACAGTATAAACAGACAGTATGAATGACAGTCTGGATGAGGAAAAACAATGCAAATTACAAAATAGATAACTTGAATGATATTAACATCAGCTGATTTATATACATGAGGATGCAATGCAGAAAAGACAGTGATTAAATTCATTCAATACCTAAAATGACAGAGGAATAACTTGTGCTAACCTACAGTTAAAAAGAGAAATTACTTCCTATTGTTTAATGAAACAAATTAAGAAATAACTGAAGTAAATCTACAGCTAAACAAGAATTGACGAAATTGAATCTAACTACAAACTAAGCTTAAGACATTAAACTAATCAAACTCTATATAATTGCAAATATGGAACTAGGAAACAAGCTGAAAAGAAAACTGGAAATGACTATTGCGCGATTGGTCACTTGCGATACTGGAAATGGAAACTATGTTAAAAACACAATATAAATTAGATTACTCACAGCAAACACATGTTACAGGAAATAAGGAAATAAACAGCATCAATTTATAAGAGAATCAAACTACATACAGAAACTGGAAATGTAAATTACTTAGCTGTAAAAAGGAAAATAACAAAAACACACAGAAATGGAAGACCGTTGGTTGTTGAGGGGCCCTCTCAGCAATCAAGGTTGCACTTCAATTAATCGACCATTCACAAAAACAGAGACATGTATGCATAGCTGAAAATAGAACTTATATTAAATTTGGAGTTTACAAAGCTTCTTTGATAATGACGACTGATCAACCAACTAACTAGATAGCTCAACTCTCGTTTGGAGACGAATTTATATAGTTTTTACATGGATGAGTAGGTCAACCCTTTCAGTGGTCGACCACTCCAAAAATAGTGAACCTTAACTACTAATCAAACAACCATGTGACGATTGGCGATAGCGCACAGCCACCTTCCTGATCCTTTGCGCGTCGGTTATCCTCGTGCGGGCTACGGGCGTATGGATCTTTGTTGATGTGAGCATGAAGCATGGTGTCAAACAGAGAGGGTAGGATCCCGATCCTTCTAGAGAAAATACCATCATAGCAGCAGGACATGTGGACAACAGAAAAACAAAGAACCGTTCTATGCTTTAAATGTTTAAGAATATTCCAACTAACATCGTGTGGATTGATCGGAGGGCTATATGGAGAGAAGGATGTGATCTGTGCGTATTTAGCGTGGGTGCGTGTCACAGGGGCTTCACTTGTTGACCAATATACTATCACGTTAGTTCATATTGTGGGTTTTAAAATTATCAAAAATTGAACCAATATATTGCAGGTATTGGGGGGATGAGGGGTTTAAGGAGGGGCTGGGTAGGGTGGTTTATAAGGATTGAGCTATAAAAAGGGGTGGGGAGGAGGTTTTAGGTATTGGGATGGGGTTTCAACAAAAAGAGTTTGGGTTAATATCTCTCGAAATTAAGGGTATTCTTTAATATCCCACGATCGCCCGTGCTATGTGAGAGGTTCACTAAGTGAAGTCCCCGTGGTGCGTGTCCACATGAAGGCTCATCTGCAAACCATAATATGCAAATCAAGTCTATGTATTAAAGACATTTACAAATATCACATAATTACTAATAAAATCATGAAATAACGAAATTAAAGCAAGACTTGCATAAAACTAATGCATTCGTACCTGGGGTTGAATGATAAGTTGAATGACAGAAAGTATACCAAAAGGTAACAAAAGTGATGCCAAAAGAGTAAATTAACGGCCAAGAATAGTGACAAAATAGGGATCAACACTCCCCCAAACCGGAGAGACGCTAGGTCCCACTGAACAAAACAAGAATGAAATTTAGGAAGAAGGTTGAGCTGTGTCAACAGCTTCCTTCGACTTGGAAGAGGAAATGGGAGATTTCAATTTCAATTTCCTGGAATGTGTCTTTAAAACAGTGTGCGTCTCCTGACGAGATTCACTCGAAGAGGTTACGGCCTTATTAAGGTCCTCAATGGCCTTGATTTGTATACGCAGCTCCTTGTTCTCTTGGCAAAGATTATCAATTATATTGGCATATTCTTCATTTCGACTTGCTGATCGTGACAATTCTTGAGTTAGTTGGTCTACTGTCAGCTGATGAGGAGTAGATGATTCTGCAGGGCACCTGGAATATTGAAGCGGCCTTAATTATCTGGTTGGTGTCTCATGGTCAATGGAGGGAATTTTTTTTTCAAAACCCTTTCCCTGAGCAGATGGAGAAGCAGTCTCAAGAACAGCAGCCTCGATCAATTCGGTTGAGACAATGGCTAATGTAAACAGGGGTGAGTCAGAAACGAGTTCACCCACTTCGACCATACGATATGGGTGATTAGTCTGAATGGTAGGCTAAATAATGGTTTGAATGAACTTTTCCTTCTTGCTCCTGGTTTGAATTTGAGGAACAGGTAGAAATTCGGCAGACACAAGGTTGACAGGGGTAGGTGAATGGGTAGGCGGACTTACTTCTGGTGTATCTTTGTCAATATGCACAATTTTGGGGCTTTTCTTTTCCTTAGGAAAGGTCTGACTGGGCTTACATTCATGAATGTTCCAAGGGAATTTTCAAACATTTAAATGAGGGTTTAAGACATTAAACACGAAATTCTCCCAAGTCTAGTTCCTCTCCTTCAATTGATGCATGATTAAGAGCTTCATCAGGCTGTGGTGGTACAAATTACCCATAGTATTGACTGTATTCTTCCTAACTTGACTTGACATTTTTTCCAGGCTTTTGAGGAAATAAAATGGAAAATTAATAAATCGTTGATTAACTAAATGTGCCACTAAGCGAAGATGGCAGGCTTTGAACACAGTAAACTTACCCTCATACTAATTAGAGGAAATTTCAACTCAAAATGGGCCTCCTAAAATGAACTAATAAAATAATAGTTAAAATAATAAAATAATATTTATTAATTTTGGAGGAAGAAAAAAAAACTACCTTTTTGTTTGTATTTTTGACATATCTCCCCGTTTTTTTTACTCAAATTTCGATCGGGAGAGCTCGTTGGATGCGGAATTAAATTCCGCATCCAACGAGTACCCACTCGGCATACTTTTGACGGACCCCGCTACGCCAAAAACAAGAAATACTTGAAAAAATGGAATGATGATGTCATCATTCCATTTTTTCAGGTATTTCTTGTTTTTGGCGTAGCGGGGTCCGTCAAAAGTATGCCGAGTGGGTACTCGTTGGATGCGGAATTTAATTCCGCATCCAACGAGCTCTCCCGATCAAAATTTGAGTAAAAACACGGGGAGATATGTCAAAAATAAAATAAAATAAAATAAAATAAAAAAGTTTTTTTATGATACCTATCCCCAAATTTATATTAAAAAATTGTTTAAGACCTATACGGTATTTCAAATTTAAAGCAATTTCATTGGCTAATACATGATGACATGGAATTTGAATAAAAGTTAAAAGGCCCATTTTGAGTTGAAATTTCCTCTAATAAGTTATAAGGTGGATGATGATGGTCATAGGGTTGAGGTATTCGAGCTTAATCTGTTCTCTGTGAAACCCCTTCATTCCTGCTACATGCTGAAAATCCGGCTTGAGAGCAAAATTGTGGGACGACCGAGGGAGAAACAAATGTTTATGCCAACGGGTGCCTTATCTTGGGAGCTTGGTCGCTACTGCAATGGTCTCCTTAGTTACCAGAAAAATGAGATAACCAACCCTGACCATCTCACCATCAAATCCGTTCACAAATATTAGTGAAATCTCCTCATCATATCCCTGCAAAAGGTGGAGAAATGGATTCCATCTTGCTCGGAAGAAGATCTCCCGGCACTCTTGAAATTCTGGAATCTGGAACAAGTCCTAATAGCTTTCAGGCTCAAGATGGTTAGGCATTGTTCAAACATAGGCGAAAATGCAAGGGTTGCAGAGGATACAAAGAATGGCGTCTGAATAGCTCTGCGAAGACGAAGATAAGTGAGGACAAGGGTAAAGATCATGGGTTTAAAATGTAATCTATTTAAGCACCTAAATGATCATGAGACCGTGGTTTCGCACGCTCAACTAATCACACTATGGCTCAATTCTTTGAATCGTGTGCCATCATAAGGACGTGTGCGTTGATGAATTCGTAAGGTTTTGATATATTCAACCATGTCTAAAGTAAATTTTGGACAGGTTGAATGATTTATTTATTACGGAATCCATATAATGCATTTAAAACCATAATAATTATAATCAATAAGATGATAGGACACTTGACGACTCCCACGTGTGATTTGATGAGAGGGTAAGGGAAATGATAATCGAAAATATCCTAAAATCATATCATATCAATATAGAGTTAAACACTATCATATCATATCAAAATCATAATCAAAATCATAGGTCGAGATGATTCCTAATGAAATCATAATGCTTTTGTAAGCATGTGAATGAGACCTAATAATTATGGGTATGATTCAACTAATTCAACTCTTTTCCCGTGAAAATTAAAAGAAATTGACATTTTGACATCATGTTGCTATAACGTTATAATTTTCATTTGGATCATCATTTGGCATTCCATTCGGACCGGTATTCGACCCTTCATATGGACCTTCTGTTCAAAAATATGCTTTACTGGATCTGATTACTGCTAATTATGCAGTAAATTTTCTGGGCTGTCAGCACACAATATGATGATGTAAACCAGCTTTATTAAACCTTTGTTGCATTGTCCACCATGGATTAAAACAATATTCCGCTAATTGCATTACCCTGAAAACACCTACACTTTTGTTAGAAATAAACGAAACTTTCTATAAACATTCAGAAAGTAAAAACAGTTCTAACCTTCCCCCAAATGAAAAATATGGAGTGTCCTCAAGCCATCAAAGAAAAACTAATTGATTTCCAAATAATTTAACAAATAGTTCTAAGATGTTGTTATTATTTATGTAAGAAAAACAAATACTAACTAATAAATGGAGATGATTCAAATATGGATTTCCATCAAAAATAATAATGCTTAGGAAGACCATACGAATAATAATAGTATAACTGATGCGAAAAATGCCATAGGAGAAACTAGTCATCCATGCCTCATTTTAAGGATCTCTTGTCATCCAAAGAATATTTTAAGTTCACCCTAGAGTTTGTGAGATTTATATAGATATGGGTCCCATTTCTAGAATAATAATATCCTAGGTAATATTGAATTAGATGACCGATTCCAAGTCCAATTTACAGGCATTCTCTAATGACATGATAAAGAATTGGCCTAAACATGCATTTTTATTTTTATTTTCTGTGTTTTTACGAACCATGTGCATAGTGATGCATTAACCAGATCTCTTTTACCCGATATTGCCCCACTGCCAGCAGTCCTATTTAGTACCCTGACGGGTTTATCTTGGTACCATGCAAGCATAGCCCTGCTGCCAGCGAGCTTGTTCCCTACTCCGATGGGTTTACTTGCACTTACCAGGATTCCTTGTTTAAAGATGTTACTTAGCATGGACCCACTGTCAGCAAGCCTATTCAGTACTCCGACGGGTTTGCTTCGTATAAATTTTTTAATATGTGGAAGCCGGTTGGTACTTAGAGCGAGTTAAGCCTTCTAAACACATAATTCAAATTTTTAAAGTGAACCTTATACGTAACTTCTTGTATGATGGCCTAAATTATAGATCCTGTCAAAAGATAATAACTTAAAGTTGTTCCTTGACCTCTCAGTCTATCTTCTTCATAAAAGAGAAGTAATGTTCCCCACAAGCAGGAATTTCACTTATTCTTGAGTTACCTCAAAAATCCTTAAGAGACAAGTTTTGATAATCAGTGTAGGATGAACAAGTAGTCCATAGGTGTAAAATTTTGGAACTTTGAAGAACATGATAATTAAAGTAGGTCTTAAGCAACTGTTTTAATGATAAGTCCGAAATGTGCATATCTAAATCAAATACCATAAAATCATAAGGAATCGTCGAAGAAAGTGGGTAGGAATGATATAGAGGACATTTTAATTTCATTATAAATCTCTGTTTTTTAAAGAAAAAGAGTTAGGATGTATTATGAGTTCTTAGAGCACTTCCCTTTTCAGGGAACATTTCATGGGCTTATTAAAGATACAAGGTTCTTGTAATCAAACTGCAAAACCACTTGTCAAATGATTCAAATTTTATTCCCAACAAAAACATATGTATTGAGAAAAAGTCACATAAAATCTATCAAAGTTTAGACAAAGGAAAAGAGCCTTCCCATTTTATTTGACAAAATTTCATAAGCTGGTTATAAAACTAAATTCCCTGCATGAATGTAGTCAGCTTATTAGAAATGAATTTTATTTATTAAAGAAAAAAGATATATTTACCTCCTCTTCAACCAGCTCCATCTCCTTTTGTTGTAAGACATTCTTCACAAAATCTTGTTTAGATATTGGTTGATGATAAAGTCTAAGTTTGTGTCCATTTACGACAAAGGAAGTTTGTGAATCATCAATTGTATTAATTTCTACTGACCCATTATCGAAGGCTATAACTACCTCATATGGACCCATTTAATGGGTAGTTAATTTTCCTTTGAAATTTTTATACCTTGAGTCGAATAGTAATGCCCAATCATCGGTATTAAACTGCTTTTGCTTAATAATTTTATCATGCCATTTCTTTCGTTGATTTTGTATTAACATTGTCCTTTGGAATGCATCTTGCCTAATCTCATCTAATTCATTAATCTGTAAAATTCATTGTTTCTATGCCTCTTCCAAATCCATACCTAATTGTACATCCATATGAAAAGTATTAACTTGGAATTCAATAGGTAAAAGGACTAGTTTCCCATATACTAACTCATAGGGTGTATGTCCAGTAGTGTTTCTCCAAGTTATTCTATAGGCCCACAAAGCCTTTGGGAGTCTATCTACCCAATCCTTATAATGTAGCTGAATATTTTTAGTTAAGATAGCTTCCAATACCTTATTGGTTGATTCTACATGGGCATTAGCTTGTGGATGGTAAGGGGAGTATTTGCAACATCGGATACTATACTTCGTTGTAAGGTCTTTCATTAATTTAGAGGTGAATTGAGAAACTTGGTCAATGATAATTTCCCTAGGCACACCAAACCGAGTAAATATCGTTTCATATATAAATTCTACCACATATTTCTTTGTGGCTCGGAACAAAGCTTTAGATTCAACCAATTTGGTGACATAATATGTGCAAACTAGGATGTATTTCTTCTTGCTGAACATGGGAGAGATTGGTCCTACAAAATCAAGAGCCCATTTCTCAAAAGGCTCAATCATCACCTGAGGATGTAAAGGCATCTCGTCCGATGACGTAGGTCTACCCATTCTTTGGCAACTGTCACATCCTCTAACATACCTGGAAGCATCCTTAAAAATGCTTGGCCAGTAATAGCCGAAACACAACACTTTGTATGTTGTCTGCTTGTCAGAAAAGTGTCCTCCACATGGCCCATCATGGCATGCACATAGGATTTCTGTTATCTCATCCTCCCGTACACATCGTCTAATACTAAGATTTGGGCTAGTACGAAAAAGGTCATTATCAACCCAAGAGTAATTAGAACTCTAGATGAAAACTCGATGTTTCTCATGTGGGGACAAATGGTTTTGGTAACTTCCCAGTTGCTAAATAATTAGCAATGTCTGCAAACCAAGGGGTTTGAATAGACACAGCAAATAGATGTTCGTTAGGGAAAGTATGATCAACAGGTTTAGCAGCATCATCATGTTGAATGTTGAATGCGAGAGAGGAAATCTGCTTTCAGATTCTCTCTACCAGGTCGGTCGACGACGATGATATTAAATTCCTGCAATAAAAGAAGCCATCGGGTCACCCTACCATTGGTAATTGGTTTATTCATCAAAAATCTGATGGAAGAATGGTCCGTATACACAAAAAATGCATATCCAGTGATGTAATGGTGAAATTTATTGATAGAGTAGACTACTGCCAAAAATTATTTTTCAGTAACAATGTAATTTAGTTCAGCAGGAGTCATATTTTTGCTGATAAAATATATGGCATAAGATGCTTAGCCTTTTTTTTGACCAAGAACTCCTCCTATGGCCATGTCAGAAGCATCAGTAAATATATGAAAAGGAAGGGACCAATCAGGACCCCTAAGTATTGGTGCCACTGATAGTTTGTCCTTAAAGACCTCAAAAGCACTTTGACAGGGTTCAGTCCATTAGAATTCTATATCCTTCATAAGTAGTGTAAACAATGGTGCAGCTATTTTAGTGAACTTTTCGATAAAATGTCGGTAGTAACCTGCATGGCCAAGAAAGCTTCTTACCTTCTTTTGAGTTTTTTGGAGAGGGGAGACCAACAATTACTTCTATTTTAGTAGGATCTACCTTGATCCCTTGTGAAGAGACATGATGCCCCAAGACTATGCCTTTTGTTAATAACATCTTACATTTTTCATGGCTAAGGGCCAGGTTTGTCTCTTGACAATGTATCAGGACCTTTTCAAGACTATCGAGACCCTCTTGGAAGGTATTACCATAAGCTGCAAAATCATTCATGTACACCTCTATGCAATCGTGTATAAGATCAGCAAAGATTCCTAAAATTGCACACTGAAAAGTAGCAGGTGTGTTACATAACACAAATGGAAAAACTCTATAGGCATATGTCCCCTAAGGGCATGTAAAAGTAGTCTTATTCTGGTCCACAGGTGCTATCAAAATCTGATTATATCCACTATACCCGTCGAGAAAAGAAAAGTATTGTTTGTCGGATAGGGTATCTAACACTTGGTCGATAAAGGGAAAAGGAAAGTAGTCCTTAAGCGTGGCCTTGTTCAGTTCTCAGAAGTCAACACAAATGCGCCATTTCCATGTGACTTTCTTTGCAACTACCACTAGAGGAGATACCCGTTTACTATTTGAAATTGGGTAGATGAAACCAACATTGAGGAGGTTTTGTAACTCTTCTTTAACTATGTCTTTCAAAGAAGGATTCATCCTCCTTTGAGGCTACCTTATAGGGGATATACTAGCATCCATGTAAATATGATGAATACAAGTGTTAGGGTGTATGCCCTTCATATCAGTGTACTCCCATGCAAATGCTCCGGATTGACTTTTAAGGACCTTAATCAATTGTTCTTGTTGACTCTCAGTTAACCTTGCATTTATGTGTAGGACTTTTCTAGGGCTAACTTCACAAGGTATGGTATAATATCCTATATTCTCTTCAATTGCAAAGACACATGGTGTATCCACAAATGTTGAGAGGGCCATATTTTCTTGAAACTCATCTCCAAAAATTTGATCGAATTGAGCAAAAGACTAGGGAAAATCTATACAGGTTGTTGAAGAAACAAATTGGTTTAACACATTCTCAGTAGTCTGCTCCTGAAGTGCCCATGAGTAATCACTAGGAAAGAAAATATCTTCAATATTTTCATCCCCAAAGGGGCAGTCTAACCACCACAAGTTTTCAGTTACAGGTTGTGCTGGGGGGTATAAAGCAAGATTTTGCACGAACAATCCATTAAAATGGTCATTTCCCCATCCCTACATCCTATGAAGGCGTTAGCGGTAGCCACCCATGATCTTCCCAATAGAATAGGATGTCCTTTAGAAGGATATTTTGATTCTACTACCATGAAATCAACATGGTATTCCCATGAAGCTACTGATACAACAATGTCATCCGGAACCCTAGCAGGTTTCACTGTGGTACGGTCTGCTAGTTCCAAAATTCAGGGTGTCGGTCGGAGAAATTGTCCCAACTGTAAAATTTCTAAGACTCCGATGGTCATCATATTAATAGTAGATCCTAAATCAATAAGTGTATTTTATATGGAAATGTTATTTACAATAACAGTTACTACTGGGCTCCCTGGATTTGTATACTTTGCAATTCTAGACCGGTCTGTCATACATTTAGACATCTCTCTTATAACATGAATTGTGGGGGGGTATTTTTGTTTCTTTCCAAGTTTCTTAATGCAAAGTGCCTTTATTACTTTACTGTAAATTGGTATGTCCTTAATAGCTTGTAATAGAGGGATCTTGACATGGACATTTTTTAGTTCACTTAAAATATCGTACTCATGATGTATTACAGGTTTTTCTATTACTAATCGTTCCGAAAATGGAGGGATTATTTGTTCTTGATTTAGTTCTTGCTGAGGATGGGTATGTGTTGGAACCTTTGGAATATCCACATCCTGCAAAATAGCATCATTCATGACTTCATTGGGATCTTCTTCCGCTTCGTTTTCTTCATGAATGATGAATGATGACTTGGGTCTATCACTCATGACTCTTCCAGATCGTAATTGGATCTTGTGCATAGGAATAGTCGAAATGACATAGGATGGAAGAGTTTGCAACTCAATGCTGTTAAGAGCTTGAGTTGACTTATGGTTTGGGTTAGGTATCGGTTGTGCAAGTAACAATGTAGGTCATGGGGGGTTTGTATTTTGAAAATGATGAGGCTCTTGTGTAATAAGGGGCACTAGAGGCACAAACCCAGGCAAAAATTGTTGGGTATTGGTTGGATCACGAGGATAAGAATGATTAGATGCAGAGACCGGTGGTGACTTGGGATATGCTTGTCCTCTCCATCCATGTGGCCAATACTGATGCTGAGTAAAATGAGGAGGAGGAGGATACTGGGGTGGCCAATGATGCCAACTTGAAGTGTTCCATTGTTGAGGTGGTTGGTAGGTTTGATAATAAGGTGGGGGCTATGGTGACAAATTCTGATATGGTGGTTGGTCCCTTGGTTACCAAGAAGGCCTCCTAGATGTTTCACCAATGTCCTCACTTTTGTATATGGCTTGTAACCAAGGCAGCGATGGGCAGTTTTCTGTCGTATGATCATTTGTACAGATATGACATATGGAGATTTTGTTCAAGGAGAATTCCCTTTGGGGGTGCTTAGTTCTGCATCTTGGACATAAAATGCCCATTGCTGCACATTCTTCCTCTTGCCCCTTCTTAGCTTGTAACACATCTAGTTGGGAACCCATTGCACCTAAAATATCAGTTTTGAAGTTTTCTAATAGGTTCCCTAATTCTATCCTTATGACTCCTCCAGAACTAGAGATGTTTACTCTTAGATTCCTATTGTAGGGCTCTCGAAGATTTATCCCAACTTTCCCCCTACTTCTAGAGTAATATCTACACATCTCACCAATTTATGCAAAAGGTTTGTGAGAGATATCACTAGATGCCATGAGAATAATGTTTTCTACTAGGTCTTTTGAGATCCCTTTAAAGAATATTGTTCGTACTGCATCTTTTTGAAGGTCATTATATTTAGATTTGTGTAATGTATAAATAAACCTCTCGAGATAATCTTCTAATCTCTCGTCTTCGAGTTGATGTATCTTAAAAATATTGTTTCGAGAGTCCCTAAGTTTGCAATACTCCTGATAGTTATATCTTCTACAGAGGATGTCAAACTCGAACAAAAATGTGTCCAGGTATTCATTACTTTTCCCATAGAAAGTAGGTAAGGAGGAAGGAGGGATGTTCTTCATATTTACATCATGTGCAGTGGCTAGAATAGCGAACCCAAAGGTAGTCTCAATTCGATTCTCTCCTTCTCCTTCATCATTTCTAGCCTCGTCATGATATTCATTTTCTCCTCATCTCTCCATGTAGATTTGATTCTTAAAGAGTGTGTGCCTAGGAGGCTCCTTCCGAGGTGATAATGGGGCATCCCATCATTTTTTTCAGGGGAAATATTCCTCCGATAAGAATATTTGTCAGCCGGATCTTTATTAGGTTCTACAAAAATAGTAGGTTCTACTGTGGATGTTTCAATTTGTGAGATAACAGTATTAGTTGAGTTGCCAAAGAGAGCTTGTACCT
Organism: Pseudotsuga menziesii; assembly: GCA_001517045.1. Lineage (NCBI taxonomy): Eukaryota > Viridiplantae > Streptophyta > Pinopsida > Pinales > Pinaceae > Pseudotsuga > Pseudotsuga menziesii. Next base: position 176,022 of record LPNX011089338.1, read on the forward strand.
GAGCAGGATCGATGAAATTGACAAAGTTTGGATCCCTTACTAGCGAGAAAGTTGTATCATTAGGTTTTTGCACTAATGGAGGGTTGAGGATTTCCAAAGGTTGGCCCTCAAGAACTTCTTCAAGGATGGGCTCCTTAGAACTTCCTTCCAGGGTTTCTTTATATTTTATGGCTTCTCCTATAAAATCTTTAGGTTTCCATGTAGAACTACTTCCTACGTGTGTTCTCTGATACCTTTATTCTAAGTTATTGGTTGGGGTATTTCGTCCACCGTAAAGGTTAGCACGAATTTTAACAAAGTTTTGGGAACTAGTTCTAACGTATCTAGCCTTCGAATCTCTAGGTGTGTTCATGAAAAGCTAAACTAAACGAAAACCTAAAATACTACTATTACTGCTAGATGTGGGGGCGCCTGTTATAACAGATACACAGGTTCTCACCTCTCGTCTTACCGCTCCCCTGCCATCGACCGATTGCTAAACTCAATAAGGGAATTTACTTATTCTACCTTACAGAACAACTCCTCGGCAACGGTGCCAAAAATGTTGGGTGTTTTATTGTCTTGATTAATTCACCAAATATTTAATTCTCGATCGAGGATTGTAAACTTAGAGTTGATACAAAACTTATGCGAAGGCAGAAGGGTACCTAAGGTGTCGTGGAAATACTTTAACAAAGAAAAGATCAAAAGATATTTCAAAATGAAAAACCGAGTCAAACTCCAGAAATTCAACTACTAAGGTAATTAGACTAGGACAAGACTACTAAATTATAGTAGTATTGATCTATACTACTCTACTCTATCAAAAATAAAAAGATATAATACTATCCTAAGAAAGTGAACTATCTTTTATAGTGAAATCTATTAATTAATTATTCTACTTTTTGATCTATGAATTAGAAAGGCTAAAACAAATTCAGATATCTTACTATACGAACACAAGAGGTTATATTATTTGAGGAAATATTACAACTACTTGATTTATCTAAGAAATCCAATAACTAAACTATACATGCAATTAACAGATATACAATAATTAAACTAAATTGTCTAGTTCCATTCTCCTTGAGGATTCTAAGGATATGCATTCATTGTGATCGGAACTAGAGAAGGAGGTGTATCAAAATGACTTTCAAAAGAAATAAAGAAACTGAATGGAATTAAGTCTAATTTAACCTCTACAAATAGATGTAAACTAAGGAGCGTCCAATTACAAGTAATAGTAAACATTTTGATTTATTCCATAAGCAAATGACTCTAATTGAAAAAGATGTTATCAACAACCAATCCATTAATTAATAAATGAGATTCTTTTAATGGACCCACTTGAAGTTAAAGGTATACTATTCTCGCATGAAACAGATATAATTGAGAAACAAGTAGAAAACTTAAATAAAAACAAGTAGAAAACTTAATAAAGAAGCAAGTAGAAAACTTAATAAAGAGGTTTTATTTCTTAATCTAGTCCTATTCTATGAACATCTTCAATAACTATAGAGTAAAGAGGGCAAATCTTATGTTAGGAACGATGATCAAATTTATAAAGAATTGATGTGCTTTTTAAACAATAAAGTTAACAAGTTTAATTCTAAATGCAATCCAAATAAGGATGAAGTACACTAAACTAGAGATACAATTAACAAAGTCTAAAATAGTAATGAATGAAGGAGTCAGAGACAAAAAGGAACACAACTTCAAAACTGAGATAAAAGGGAATGAAACATAGGAATGAATATGGAACTTGATGGATATTTTAAGTGGTTTAGACTAAGGTCCTAAATATATATATTACTAGTGTTTAATTACAGAACATAACATAATTCAAAAGTTAAGAGAACCGAACTTTAAACAATCATAAAACAAAACAGGAAATATTAAAGTTTGAATGAAGGTCTAGATGACAATATAAACAAACAGTCCAGATGAGGAAAAAAAGTGCAATTTACAAAATAGATAACCTGAATGATCTTAACATCAGCTGATTTACGCATGTGAGGATGCAATGCAAAAAAGACAGTGATTAAATTTATTCAATAAATAAATGGCAGAGGATTAACTTGTGCTAACCTACAGTTAAAAACAGAAATTACTTCCTATTCTTTAATGAAACAAACTAAGAAATAACTGAAGTAAATATACAGCTAAACAAGAATTGACAGAATTGAATCTAACTACAAACTAAGCTCAAGACATTAAACTAATCAAACTCTATCTAATTGCAAATATGGAACTAGGAAACAAGCTGAAAAGAAAATTGGAAATGACTATTGTGCGACCGGTCACTTATGATACTAGAAATGGAAACTATGTTAACATCACAATATAAATTATATTACTCACAAAAAACACACGTTACAGGAAATAAGAAAAATAAACAACATCAATTTATAAGAGAATCAAACTACATACAGAAACTGGAAATGTAAATTACTTAGCTGTAAAAAGGAAAATAACGAAAACACACATAAATGGAAGACCGTTGGTTGTTGAGGGGCCCTCTCAACAATCGGGGTTGCGCTCCAATTAATCAATCACTCACGAAAACAAAGACATGTATGTACAACTAAAAATAGAACTTATATTAAATTTGGAACAAAGTTTACAGAGCTTCTTTGCTAATGAAAATTGATCAACCAACTAACTATCTAGCTCGACTCTCATTTGGAGATGCCTTTATATAGCTTTTACATGGATGAGCAGGTCGACCCTTTTAGTGGTCAACCGCTCCAAAAATAGTCAACCTTAATTGCTAATCAAACAACCATGTGACGATTGGAAACAGCGCACAACCACCTTCTCGATCCTTTGCGCGTTGGTTCTCCTCGCGTGGGCTACAGGCGTATGGATCTTTGTTGACATGGGCATGAAGCGTGGTGTCAAACAGAGAGGGAAGGATCTCAATCCTTCTAGAGAAAATACCATCATAGAAGCAGGACGCGTGGACAATAGAACAACAAGAAACTATTATGTTCTTTAAACGTTTAAGAATATTCTAACTGACAGCGCGCAGATTGATCAGAGGGTTGTATGGCAAGCTGGATGTGATCTGTGCGTGTTTACAGTGGGTGCGTGTCCACATGGAGGCTTTTCTGCAAACCATAATCTACAAAGCAAGTCTATGTATTAAGCACATTTACAAATATCACATAATTACTAATAAAATCATGAAATAACGAAATTAAACCAAGACTTGCATAAAACTCAAATACGTCCGTACCTAGAGTTGAATGATAAGCTGAATGACAAAAAGTATACCAAAAGGTAACAAAAGTGATGCCAAAAGAATAAATTAACGGCCAAGAATAGTGACAAAATCGGGATCAACACGGAAGCTCCTCTAAAAAGAGCCCAAATATCCATTTATAGTAGAGGTCACTAGCGAAGGCGAGCACGTGGAAGTTTTAGCAGATGATTTTCTTTGACGTGTTTGTATACAACAAACACACCAGTATGTATAAGACACTATTACACCGGTGTTGACATAAATCATGTGGCACCACATCTAGAAACACCAACAATCAGTAAAAAATCTAAAATTTTACAACCGATGCATTTAAATTACTAAAGCGCATCGGTACACAATCGATTTGAAAGCACCAAAGTAGGGTAAACATATAGTGGAGAGCACTTGATTACAATATTTTTTATTTCAAACTTTCATTGTCAATGCGGTAGTTCTAAATAACAACACCAAGGTGTTCAACATTTGGGCGCACCGTATTAGGGCTAAAAAAATACTAAAACCACAGATTATATTTTATTTTATTTTTAAATTACATTTGTGGTGTGGTCATTATCCCCAAAAGCACTAGGTTGTTCGATGTTAAGTCACACTGTAAAGTGTTAAATACAAAAAAAAATGAAATAAAAAACCTATTACATTAATTTTGTATTTTTAATATCCGTTGATGGTGTGCTTGCTGTATATAAATGCACCAGTGCGGTATAGTTTCAAGAGTACCGCTATTGGGTTAGAAAAATGAAATTAAAACCATGAATTATATTTATTTTTTATTTTTATTTGTGGTGCGGTTGTGATACACAACAACACTAACGTGGTTGGGTATCAAGTGCACCGAAATAGGGTTAAATAAAAAAAATTACCAAATTGAAAAAAACATTGTTACCATCTCTGCAATGCTTTTGACTCCCATGAGCACTAGTGTCGTACCTTCCCTACTTAGATGTCATGCCATTCATTCTCCATATGGTTGCATTGCTGGCTTCCATTGCTTGTAAAGAGGATTTTGAATTTTTCCAAGCGGTGGGAAAAAATAAAAAATTTGTGTACATCTATGTGACCTCCTAATTTGAATTTTTAGTAGATAAAAATTTCAAATTGATCTTTAATTTAAAAATAAATAAAAATAACTTGCATGGTGCATTTGATCTGTTTGTCTTACACTATTAGATGGTGCACCCTATAAATTTATAGGGTCAACATGAACAATGTGTTTCTATAATAAGCACACCACATCGACAGTGCGTTATAATGTGCATAACACAATGATAAACTATGTTTTAAAAAAAAACTTAACGGATGCACATTGTAAACAGGAACACGATGTATTGACAGTGCGCTAATGTGTAATCGACGCATTGTTTTCCCAAAAAAAATTACAAAACCCACAAAGAGATGCTCCTACTACAGTGTGATCTATTAATACTTATGCACCACTTCCAATGCGTTGATCTGTTCACAATGCACCGGTGCTTCCTAATAATGGATGCACTGCCAAATTAAACATATAAAAAACCACCATGTTAACTAGTCTGCATTGTAAACTAGGACACACTGAGTTGATGGTGATGGTGCACTGACATGTAACAGGTGCACTGTTGTCCCCAAAAATTATAAAACTCACAAATAGATGCACCTATTACGGTGTGCTCTATTAATATTTGTGCACCATTGCCAGTGCAATGGTGTATTTAGAAAGCACTGGTGCATCCTAATGGTAGACGCACTATCAAACTAGACTTATAAAAAAACCATGTTATCTTGTGTGCATTGTAAACAAGAACGCACTATATTCACAGTGCGTTGACATATCATTGGTGCACCATTATCCCCCAAAATTATAAAACTCAAAAATAGATGCTCATATTACGGTGCACTCTATTAATACTTGCTCATCATTTATGGTGCAATAACATGTTTAGAATGCACTAATGCTTTCTATAGATGGAAGCACCGCTACACTTAACATATTTAAAAAATACCACATTAACTAGTGCACTTTGTTAACATGTATGTATTGTTATCTAGTGCATTGATGTGTAACAGACACACCATTATCGTCATAAAAATATAAAACTCACAAAGATCTTCTCATATGATGGTGCATTCTATTAATATGTGTGCACCATTTATGGTGCGATGACATGTCTACAATGCACCGATGCTTCTTAATGTTGGACAAATTGGTAAGTTAAACATATTTTTTTTAAATACCATGTTCATTGGTGAGCTTGTTTATTGTAGCTCACCATTTGCGGTGCTCTTGTGTTACAAGAGCGACAACTACGGTGTGTGCATGTAATTTAGGCACAACGCTTGTCAAAATCATTTATTTTGAGAAAAAAATTATTATTTGATGTTAATAAATAGCATGCTCATTTAATATTTTTTATGTCTATTTATGAGACTGATCGATATCATATGTGTATTAGAGACATCAACAAGGAGAGGATGATCATTAAAAGTAGGCATGAATTGACCAATACAACTTTGTGCGTGAGTGGGAGGCTAGAGAGAGGGAGAGGGATTTATACCTTTGCCCCATCATCGATCAGACATGAGACCTATTGATATTTGTCAACTTCCCGAAGTTATATTAGGAGGATACATACCTCAAGGGAAACTCATCTTTGTTGGCGTATTTCATCCATCATTGGGATCGCGAGAGAGAGGAATTTTGCATTGGTCTCATTCAGTGGTTCCATCCCACTGAGGAGGATATTTATTTCATCACTAGGCTATCCAAGAGAGGGGAGTATTTTCCCCAGTTACGTGATGTCCCAATGGGTTTTGCCATAGAGAGTCAGATCACTTACTCTCAAAGATATATCAGTGCCCACATCTTCAATCCTATTAATTTTCAAGTGCATGGTGGAAAACTGTGTATTTCTACTTTCGATGCAGAGGACATTAGGTGCCTCTCATTGTTGGTTATGAGTATCGTGCACCTCACCAGTGATGGGAAATGCATTGGTTTTCCTCTTTTATTTTATGTAGATTCTTTAGTGCGGACACCTAGATGCATTAGATGTTGGACACCATTTTTTATGCATTAGGGGAATTTTGAGGTCTAAAATGGACCTCATAAGAGATCTAATAAAATATTATGAGTTGGCCATTTTGCGCAGAAGGTATATTTACAATTCATCTCTTACACTATAATCAATGGAACTATGATTAAGTTAAATTGAAAAAATGTCTAAAATAAAACCAATAAAAAAATCATCTTTGATATAACTAAAAGTAAAGTACTTTTGAGTACATAAATTACTTTTGAATATAATGTGATGAATGTACTTATAAAGTAATGCACTCATAAAAATAAAATATATTAATTTTGAAATTTGAAACATAAGTTACTTTTTCAATATTCAAAATATGTTTTTAAACCATGTATTTATAATTTTGAATTTTAAACATAAAGCTAAATTTAAATAAATAAATTGTCATTTCTTTCATATATATATAAATAAAAATTAATTTTAAAATATAAATATAAAACTATAAATTAAAAATAAAAATAAAAACATTTTTTTGAATTTATTTTTTGTCTTTTTAATACACCTTCAAAAACATGTTTAAACTCATTTTTAATAGTTTCTAATGATATATATTATGTATATCACATATCGTTTTTAATGTAATAATTAATAACACCATTAAATAAATTTTAAAAAAAATGTTAATTTTGTGATAAAGGAATAGTATATAAATTTCTATCACGAAAAAGTTGAGTTAATATTAAGCAAATGAGATTATATATAATAAACATTATTATTATATGTAATAAAATTTTTAATAATATAATATCTTATTATGATATAATAGTTCATTCAAATTGCTACATTAAGGTTTTATGTATGTATTTCGTTTTGTAACTTGAATGTACGTGTATAATTTATGTTGGTATAGATGCAGGTGTTTCAAAGGTTAAAAGTTGATAGTAAAATATGAACCTTGAACAATACTCAAATTTGGAAAAAAAATGGTATTAATATTAAAATTTAACCGAATTAAAATACATATAGTAATTTATTATAATATAATATTTTGTTTTTATAAAATAAATAAATATATTTTATATTTAAATAATAATTATAATAGATTTTTATATATAGTAAGTATTTAAAAAACAAAAAATTATTAATCATCAAATTGTTTTTACTATAAGATGTTAAGTGATTTTGAATTTAAATAAAGATTTGATATATATATTTTAAATATTGAAAAAGTAATTACATAATTTTAGTTTGAATAGACAATTTACTTTTTGGTATTTGTAAGAAATATAAAAAAATAATTACATTTAAATAAAACATTTAGTTTTTTGGTATTTGTAATTTATTTTATATTGAAATATAAAAAGTACTTTTCTTTATAATTACTCTTATTATAATTACTTTAAGAGTAATTTAATACATTTATATTATATTCAAAAATAATTTATGAGTACTATTTTCATAATGAGTACTTTACTTACAACATTGATATAGTTAACTATGGGTTTTCACTCACCATTTACAATTTGACAAATAAACATCCTTAACTCAACCAGTGCCACCTCAACTATTATATATGATGTCATCCTGTAGAATGTGATTGGTTCTTTTAAAGTGGATTTTGATAGTACATTTTTTCTTTTGAAGCCTATTTTTTACCTCGGAATTCTCCTAATGCCAGTTTTGCTTTGCTTTGGATCGATGTCGTGCACAGATTGGTGGGAGGGACAACTTCCCTTTTCTTTTAGAGTTTTTTTGTTTATTTTTTAGAGCATTCTGGCCACAAGGCCATCATTTGATCGTTCCCTCCTAGGTTGATGACCATGTGTATGCACATGTCAGAACAGATGATGCCCAAGAGGGGCCAGTCTTGGGTTACCTCGACCTGGCCTACAACACAGGCCAAATGAGAGGTTTCAAAAGGATGTGGATGAAAGATTGTCCACATTGTTGACTTAATGTGGAGAAGAGTGTGTACAAGCCATGGATATCACAAAAGACCCTTAGCTCGTAGAGCTATGAAGGATTCTTCCTCATGATATGGTATTTTTGATGTAGTATGGAATCGACACATTCATCCTTTTAGATTCTTGGAGGCCAAAGTATCATTCTGTGTCATCTTAAGAGGATGGTGATACTCATCCCCTCCACATCCTCCTCCACCTCACCATGATGAAGGAGCGTCGACATCTCATGCTACACCTCCTCCTTCTCCTCACCATGGTAACTGGCCATTATTAACTCATCCACACCCAATCAACCCACCACCATCTATGATCCATTTAGTTGACCTTCCAACCACTCTACCATCTCCTACTCCACTCACCTTAGCTCTAGATATGATGGTTGTAACGGGTGAGATTCATCTTGCTGGAGATATCTTTGTTGCTTTACAGTATACTTTTTTTCCTGGTAGAGGTATCGATGGCTTTGTTAGTGGAGGTGTTGATGCCTCTGGTTTTGTTAGTAGAGGTAGTGATGCCTCTGGTTCTAGAGGTGGACAAGATATCTTATAGAAGTTATGGGACTAGAGATGTATGGTGCGCTTGATATATGTGTATGTTAGATATGTGCATGATGGTTATCTTAGATAATGCAACTTGTGTTTTGTTAGATGTTATTATTGGATTTGTGTGTTAGATGATGTTTAAATATGATAAATGTATATGTTAAATGATGGTAGATAATGTTTACATGTGTATGTCTGGTGATGTTTGATATGTATGTTAAATTATGTAGTTATTTTTATTGCACCCTTCCCCTCATTTTCCCATATATTTTGAGTCATATTTTCTCCCTAGAGCAAGTGGAGATAATTAGATTTGATCATTTTTACTCCGAGTTTAAGAAAGATTGTAGGATGATATCTATCAGTGGCCTGGGCACTACACGTCGTTGAAGATTCAGGTACATATTGATTATGTAGTTGTCTTGATTAATATATGAGATCACTCTTTTTTCCATCCTCCAAAACATTTAATGGTCATGACCTGGTTTGTTTGTGTATGATGTTTTCTGGATCGAATTGATATTGTTCTATGCAAATCAATTTACTTTGTTTAACCAAGAACTCAATAGTTGTTTTTATTATTGTTTCCAATATTCAAAAACATCTGAGAAGGGTGTTTGGTTTTCCTGTGTGCACGTACATAAGGTTTCCAAGATTAATCAGAAGAGAAGCCTTGGAACCATTTGTTTGCAAAGTATTCAATCGTTAGGATCTAGGTGAGTGTATCTTTGTATCTCTTTGAGTTTATTTTGGTTGACTAAGTAGAAATTTTGAGTAGGATCTCCCCGTGATCTGTTAATAGCCTGAATCCTAGCTATTAGGTGAGCCACTTTCCTACAACAATGTGTGAGCTATAGCTAACTTAAATAGATTTATTGTTGCATATCTATCATGTTCCCTAAACTAAGGAAGTTCCAACAACTATAAGATCTCATCTATTGGATGCACAATTGATCTCAGAGATCTAGGGAACAAATTAAAGAGTCGTTGCACTTGTGTAGGATTTTCTAAATTGAGTATTTTAAATTTCTTGACCACCTATGTAATTTTCTCTTTGGTTGGAAGAGTTAAGCCCTTGCTTGTGCATTTTTATCAATGCCTGAGGTAAATTCATCAGTGCCAAGTTGAAGTTATAAATACCTGGGGCGAATTCATTGATGCCAAGGTAAATTTATATTTCCTAGGTGAATTTGCATCGCATAGGGTGTTTATTACATTGCTTAGGGAGGAGTTGAGTTGCCTGAGACATTTTTATTTGTGTCTAGTCGTTGTTATCACTGTTGGGAAAGTTCATGTGTTAGTTGGGTATTTTCCTTTCCATACTTACACAAATTAATCCCATGAATCAACGTACGTTTCATTGGTTGGTTGTACTTCCAATTTGTGGGTTGCACACACCTATTTCCATGGTCATTTTCCTCTCTCATTAAGCAGTTCAATTTACCTATGAATCGATCCCTCCAATTTCCTTCAGCCTCATGTCCCAATGTATTGGTATTCACTAGAGTATTATGAGAGTAGTACTTGAGGAGCCTCATGGTGGATTGGAGTAAAACATCATGAAGAGCCACTCATTGGTCATTTTGAAAATCCTCATACTAGGTTTACTAAGCAAGTTACTTTTGTTGTGGTTGGCATCATTGTTTTATTCAAGACATTGGCAACAATACTATTATGGAAGCCTAAGATCTTTACCAAGGTATAAAGAATTAAGATTTGGGACAACACTAAGACAAAGCACATATGTTTCGAAACCACATAACGGAAGATGACTCAACAACATACTAAGTTAGAATCCTAATGGTTGAATAGCATACTAAAGACCAAAGAATCTTTTGAAATTGCATTATTTTGTAGTTTTGTGTGTGTGGGTTACACGAAGAAGAATGAGAAATATTCTCCATACTGAACATTGTAGCTTCTACTCAACACATTGGGTTTGGTATCCATCTTCAAAGATAAAGTACTCAACGATAGAGCATTGCAAATGCTAAGAACTCAAGCCTTGTTTAGGAGAAGCTTCACTTACGAACATGTATTAAATCCTTTTTTAAGAACAATAGTAGAGAATCCATCTCAATGATAGAGAGCTTTGTACAACACAAAAACAAGAGACTAAGAATCATTTTTCTACACAAAATATGTGTTGAGGAGTTAAGTGGGTTATAAGTCCCTCAATTACAAATCACAAATATGTCAAGGAATTAAAGGAAACTAGTTCTAATGGAAGGAAAGCTTAAAAAAATAGCGAAGCTAGTTCTATTAGAGGTAGGAGAAGAGTGCAATAAAGAAAAGTTGGAAGAGGAAGGTACAAAAGTCAAGAAGTTACAAGACAAAGTTCTACACCTAGAATCAAAGCAATGACCTTGGTTCAAGCTAAGAAATTCCAAGTCTAAGACTTCAATGGGCTCTACTAGATTGAATCAAGATGCTACTATGGAAGAAGACACTATGAAGTAGCACTATGAACGACTTAGAAAACAAGACCCCTCTTTTCTAGCATTTGTACTAAGTCGGGAGAAGAATGGACATCGTGAGATTGATTAATTATCTGTTGCAAAATTAGTATGTTTTATAAATCTATATTTTTGCTAGGCCAATTTGTAAGGCTTTATACAAGCCATGTAGTTAACTCCATAGACAAAACTATTAGCATAGGAGAATATAGAAGCACTTTTTGAACCATTTGTAGTTTTTGGAAATTCTTTAGACTATTTTATTTTCAATCATTTTGTAGTTATAAAGTTCAACAATGAGGCCATTGTTCTCTGTAATTGCTCATATATATATGCCATGTTGTTTAAATGTTTTGTCCTAATAGAACAGTATAGGCCAAAAAGGGTTGGATTCATTTGTGAGTGAGGAGTTTTTCACTAGTGAGCAAAGTTGAATTCTCGTGAGCATTGGTCTTGAAGCCATAGGTCACCTTGAGGTAGTGGCCAAACGTGTGGTTGACACATAAAGATTATATAAATGATCTTATGACCTATGCACACATAAGTGGAGCAAATCCCACCCATATTTCCTTCACATTTAAATCTCAATTGGATCTAACTCAGGTGCCATAGGAAGGAAAAATGTTACCCTCCCCATCCAAGTACAAATCCCACTTGTGACATGTTTCCTCTTCATGAACCAATTATCATTCACAATGTGAGCCATTGGAAGTATCTCTGCCACTTATGGAGAGGAGAGTTAGATAAATAGTTACATGTAAAAACAAAATAATAATAACAATAGGACATTATGTTAACTACAAATATTATAATGCCATTTAGAATAGCAAATTTGCCATAAACAAATTTCCAAAAAATTCTTATGTGCCAACCAAAAAATCCTATCTAAAATGTTATATCCATATTATGATACCAATGTAATTGAGAATGTCAGATAATTATACAATTGGGGCTCTATGGTACATCATGAACAAAGCAAAGAATAAACATGAATTGTTTGTTAGATAGTAATGCAACTAGTTATTGTGATACAGATTGAGTAAATAATTATGTTCCAAAGCTATTTGAATGTTAAATATTGAATTAGTGGATAAACACATTTTTGTTGGTCTAATTAATTTACATTCAAGTTGTTTGTCACCTTGTGGCCTAGTGGTCAAGACGAGTAACCATGTAAATGATCCAAAGTCCAAACCTTGGCAAGCATAGCGCCCTAAAACAGTATGTGTGTTGTGCGATTTAGTAGCTCCCCACCTTGAAGTGGGCCCATGATTATGCAAAATTAGTTTTCATATCTCCACATATACCAATTATATCCTCGTAGACATTTTTTATAATTAACACTTAATGTTCGTTATCATTTTTTTTCAATGTATTATATTGAATCTTACACCTCACAAGAATTCTGATTTTTTAATTGTATAAGTAAATGGATCTATAGATTCAACTTTGTTTTCAAATACTTGCTATTCTTAATCAATCTAATGCTCACTTTTAAGTTATTACATTCCCATCTCATTATGTTTGTCCACTTTATTCAATTTAGCCACAAACATGAGTAGACATATAGAATATGAAACTTTAAAGTTTTTTTCCAATTGAGAAATATGGCTTATATTTACAAGGCCATGTTTACAATCATACCCAATCAAGTCTCTGAACCCAGGTTTCCACATTAATACAAGCCCGATCACCTCACTACTTGCATTAGCCCACGTTCTTGTTAACTTTAAAGTTAATATGACATAATATCAATAAGAAAATATTTTGAAAGAAAAAAGTGATTCTTATTATTAATGAAATTGTTGGTCTTTTGGTATCAGCTTGTGCACCTAATGCACCTACACATTATTTTGCAATGATTTTAATCATGGCAATATTACCCAGACAAAGAATTTTATCTTAATGTATTACATTGTAATGATTACTATTTGGTATTGAAATTGGGATAAAAAGACGATCAATTTGATCTAGCTTGGGCGGTAGAGAGAAGTTATCCTCCTACCCAAGTTCAAATCCCACTTGTGACACATTCACTCTTTATGAGCCAATTATTAATTTGAGTGCTTCATGAGCTAATGGTTGATTCATGCTAGCAAAGTACCAATGATGTCAATCTCATCTACACAGTGAAGGGTGAGAGCCCATAGTAACATGGAAAAAAAATGGATAACGAGGTAACGCATCAACTTAGATCAACTTATAATTTGAAATATTTACCTAAGTAAGAAATGTAGCATTCCAAAAGAAATAGTTTGAAATCAAAATTATGTAATATGAAATACAGCGTTTATACTAAAATAATTCGGTAATATATCATTAACTTAATCCACTCAATCATTACATAGGAGCTCAACAAGAGCATCATGTCACTTACAAGAATTGAACCTCTGTAAAGAGAATAACAATCATTCCTCCCAACCACTCAAGCTACATCCAATGGACTAACTAAATAAACTTTCAAAATGAAGTATTAATCTCAAATAAAAAATATAATAATTCAAATAAATAATCTATAACCAATTTTGAAATCAAAATTATATAACATGAAAGACAACATTTAAACTGAAATATAAACATTATTATAGTATTGGTTTCTATAAAAAATTATATAAATAAATACATTATTTGTAGACACGCTATTCTATTGTGTTTGTTGACTTGGATGTGTTTGTTGACTTGGATATGTCAGTCTACTTGCTACAAGTTCTTGTCATCATTGTTTCTCTCTAATATGTCCCTGCATATAATTTATATAAATAAACACATTATTTGTAAGCACATTGTTTTAATGTTTGTTGACTTGGGTATGTCATTCTATTTGCTATGGGTTCTTGTCATCATTGCTTCTCTCTAATATGTCCTCGCATATGTTGGACATGATAGAATACACATGGTACAATTAACCCAGTACAAAGATAAATAAATGTGAATTTTAATGTGGCAATAATAATATTTAGAGTGTAGTCAATAAAGGACAAAAAGTGAAAGAAAACAGCAAATAAAATAGATCATAAATGGAAATAATATTGAATACACAAAACAAAAAGCAAATTAATAGAGGCCCTATATAAATGGCTAGAAATATTAAACCCCAAATTGTTTTAAATGTTTTAAGGATTTGAAGCACTAAATTTATTACCGCTTTAACACTACGCATGTTGGGAAAGTACCTCGATGTGGATTTTGTTGTCGAATGTGGAGTACAGTTGTTTTTCCTAAGTATGGTTGTTTTTCCTACCCTTTATATTACCACCAAGGTTACACGAACCGTGGGTGCAATCAAAATCGGCTGAAGAATCAAATACGGGTGCAACACTCATCCCAAAATTAGGAAATCGGGGATTCAAAACCCTAACCTTAATAATCCTACATTTATCCTACAAAACAACTTTAGATTACTCATAATGAGGTGGAAGAAGGTGGAAGAATCCGAGAATCTGATTCTGAAGAATCTAATTCATGTGTGGTTAGGCCTATGGCCGAATCCGGTAACTATGACTACCACTGCTAAAAAGGTGACTTGAAAACCTGCTTGCGTGACGATTTGTAGGTCATCATTCAAAGGGAGTGACAAAAACTAACCAAACACAGGGTTGGAAGTCATTTTGACTTGGAGCTTAGAGCAACTATTTGCCTTATTTTCCTTGTTGGCCTTGTCATTATTAATTTGCTTGTTGAGCACTAATTTCCTTTTTGTTGCTTTGAACTTTTGGCATCAACATTTCTACTTTCTTTCATGTTGTACAATTTCTGAGTGATGTTTTTACCTCAACTTAAACATATTTGGTCTTATTTAACAGATGGCATCAAGCATTATAGAGGTCACACCCTACTCCATCATTTAAGTGAAGCATGGTTGCTTCACATAGTGAACTTGTGTCATACCATGTTAATTTATGGCACATTTAATCATACTAGATATTTGAAAAATACCTTATTAAATATTTTCAACACTCTTCATCCTTGAATATTATAGTTTATAAGTATTTTCAAGTAGAAACCGCAGTATCCATCATTACATACTAATTTGTACATGTGCTTATTAAATAAACAATCTTGGTGGTGATATTTTTTGCGCAAAATGATTAAAGCTTTCTAATTTCGTTGAAGTGAACTATCTTGCAGCTGCTACTAACATTGAGAAAACTGGCATGTTTGTTACTGTTTAGTATTTTTTAGTTCTTATTATTTTCATTTCAATTTTTAAGACAAGGACTTTGTTGCTCACAGCCCTAGTTAATATTATCATTTAATTGCAAAGACTTATGCAACAAAAATAGTGCCATCCAGACTAAATAACCACTAGTGCCATCCAAACTAAATAACCACTAAACATATAAAACAAAGTTATTATAGAACAATGACACACAAGGAGCTAAGAATTATAAAATTACAACTGTCGGGTATGTATGCAATCCTAGAATGTCACCTTAAAGTGTGTGCAAAGCACATAAAATAATGCAAACAACCTAGGAGGTATATGACCACAAAACATATAAAACAAAGTTATTATAGAACAATGATGCACAAGGAGCTCAAAATTATAAAATTACAACTATTGAGTTATGTATGCAATCCTAGAATGTCACTTTAAAGTATGTGCAAAGCACGTTAAATAATGCAAACAACCTAGGAAGTATGTAATATATATTTCTTGATGGCTGGATCAAGTGGTTTGCCTTGCCAACCCGGATGTGGGTGGTCAACAGGCGATGGCGAATGATCATGAAGATGGGCAGGTGCATGAGGGGACAGATGTCCACCCATCTCATGTCTGCCTGCATGCATAGGATAGGTGGAGATCTACACAGGGAACGTGAGGACATTAAAACATGCAACTACATGTTTCATACGGCCCGGCGTGGGAATTTTCACGATCACTCGACCTCTCTTCCCGTAATGGATCCAGAATGTATTTTGCAGGTGGTTTCAACTCAAGGAAAATCCTTAAGCCATCCCTCATCCATGTCAATGTGTACCTGGTTAAACATTGGAGGTTTACTTTGTTAGCTACCGAGCCACTATTTGAGCAAGGCGCAGAGGGAAAACATTGCACTTGGCGTTGTGCAATATGTTTGGGAGAAGCACTACCACGCTGGCTTGAGCAGAGCCCGGGTAAGAACTCTCACGAAGGTTAGAGTGAGGAAGCGCAAGCGCTCGCCTAGGAAGGGCCATTACACCAGAGCTTTAAGCAGTCGGTTTAGCATGGCGGCTCCGAGAGGGGGGAATGAAGAGGCAGATTGGGAAACATTATTCAACCAAGAGACGCCAGAGCATATCCAACGCTCCATTGCTGCGATGGAAGATGAGATTTATGGAGAAAAGTTGAAACTTGGGCGAGTGGTAGTGATGTCAAATTATTGGCGGCTCAAATTTATTCTCTCACGCTCTATGAATGAGAGGGAGAGTTTTGCAGAGTTGGTTAGAATTACTGTGGGCACTTTCAAGAAGGACGCCGAAAGCGACCCGGTCCATATGAGAAGTTTGTTGCGGTTAGCCGAGCCTCCCTTTCATCGCGGCCAAGGAAATGATGGGGAAGCAGCTGCAGAAGCCAGCCCACTGCCTCGAAGGAGGCAAAATCCACTAGGCAGCCCTAGCTGTCGTCTCGCCTCGGGTCCTGTTTTTCCTACCAATGTTCACCTTTCTGTTCTCTTTTATGTCTGCGTTCAATTTTATGTTTTCGGCTTGTAGTCAAGTAAGAGTGCTTAAGTTTAGAGGTTGAGCAAATCTTACGCTTTTGCGTCACACTATTTGGGCAATTTTGTTTGTATTTCTCTTCTGGTTGCAGGACCAATACCTAACTCCATGTTTTAGGGGTCAGGAGTATGTAAATATCAGACTTCAATCTCAGTAATAATAGAAAAGGTCTCCTCTTACTAACAAAAAAAAAAGTGGTTTGCCTTGCCATGCCAAAGCCATATTGGCAATGAGGTCACAAGGCCAGTCCCTCGAGGTTAGGCATACATGTATGCTGGAGACATTTATGATTCCAAACTACCATCGACAAAATGTGAAGAAGGGCCTTGAGAGTTTTCCTTGGAAGAAAAAAAATTACATATATAATGGACCATGGTGCTTACTTGAATCTCAATCAGTTGGACCATCCACCCAAGATCATAGATCACGGGTTCAAATCTAATCTGAGTTTCTCCAGGTTATAAGCAGCTATACACCCATGGCAGATTTTGTATTTTTTTTCATTTTACATATAGCATGAACAAGAAATTGAACAAGAAATTTTCACTATATAGTGACAAATACAGAGCTAAATGGATATGAAATTACATAAGCTCTGAATATTATACCAAAATGTAAGTTGTAACACAAGATGATAAAAATTGAACAAGAAATTTCATACTATGAGGAATGCAGATATAATTTAACTGGTAAAATTATCTTATTAACTTCTAAATCTTTCCGGTCTTCTCAAATTTTTTTATAATTCTTGAATTCTTGAATATGGATGAGTAGGATGCTACAGAAAAAAGAACATTTCAAGTGAAAATGGAAAAAATGAACAATGAACCTTTTTAAGTGAAAACGGAATTTGACGTAAGTGAAGAACCAATGCTTCGATTCTATTTAGTGGACCCAACTCTAAGTTGCAGGAAACTCGCGATTAGGTGTCGTACCCGTACCAGAAACTCGCCGAAACTCGGAAACTGGTACGAAACGCCTTGGAAACGCCGCCGGCCGTACCATACGGCGTTTCACGATTTGGAAACGCCGTACGGTACGGCCGGCGGCGTTTCCACTCAATTTTTGGTCCGTACGACACGTTTCAGGCTCTTCTAGTTGCAAGACTCTAAGAAGGCATAAAATTGTAGATTTATACCATGTCACAAGGTTTGCTGAACCTCAAGGATGAAGTCTG
>LPNX011089338.1:194382-253300 GCA_001517045.1 Pseudotsuga menziesii
GAGATCAAAATATACATAGTTCTGCCCAATACAGCCACTATCTTTTCCAGCTTTCTGATCTGACTTTGTTAGACCTGTTACTGGTCATATTAAATTACAGTCTTCCTGTAGTGTTTAAAAGACCACTACATTATGAAAACCCATCAAAAGCATATCATGTATATCAAAGGAGGCTTGTAGTAAGATTATGCAGGATGCCTAGAGACTTAGTATAACTTTATTTCAATAAATATTAAGGATAGTGACCCCCTAGGATCTTGTTCCAGAACCAGATTCATAATTGGAAGCAGGCCCAGGTTACTTATCTGATTAAGGCTTAGTTAATAAAGATGTTCTTTTCTTCTCAATTAGTGTTTATGTCTCATTCTTATTTTTTTACAAAACAATGAGGTATTTCTATATATATATATTTCATATAATAATAAATATATATATTTTTTAATATATATATACGACGTTTCCCCCGGCGTACCCATTTTTGCGGGGTCACGTTTCTAGGCGTCCCCGTTTCGGAAACTCGGAAACTTTTCCACGTTTCATGCAACTTAGACCCAACTCTGTAAAAAGGTACATAACTATTTCAACATGATAAATACACAAGAAATTGACAAGAATAAGTCTATTTCATGACTATTCTAAAGCTTATGACTGCAACATGACCTAATAATCAATCATCATTATATGTATCGATTATCAATATTACCATTATCATATTGAATTGTTAACCACGTGATCGGACGAGTAACATCACAAGAATTTTGGAATAGTCCCTAGTCTTATTTATCCAGAATTACTTTGGCCCTTTTGTATTAGTGTCTGAGCATAGAGTGATACCGATAGCAATAGAAACCTTCGCAAGTGGCAAGGACTATCACAAATAGTGTGGTCCATTAAGTTAGCCACTAATTAAGATGCTACTGTAACACAAGCAGTGTCAAATAAGTTCAGTCTACTAGATAATATTGGCCTAATATACATAACCAAAATAAATGCCAAAAAGACCATCTGCCAGCAGTTGCTGAAACAATTATGTATCCTGACATTCAAAATAGGAGAGTAACAGCAGCCAAAAAATAATGTTGTCCTAATATACACAATGAACATTGAAAAATATGCCAAAAATACCGTCTGGCCACAGTTGCAGAAGCAATTATGTATCCCAGCATGCAAAATAGATACAGACAACAGCCAAAAGATTAAATGCAGAAAACAGAATTTAAGAAGTTACATGAAGATAATCATCGCAAATTTACAAACTCTAAAAAAGCATTTATGACAGTTTGACTTCCACATCCACACCAGCAGCAATATCAAGCTGCATCAGTGCATCTATAGTCTGTGCATTTGGGTTCTCCACATCAATAAGCCTTTGGTGGGTCCTTTTTTCAAAATGTTCACGTGCATCTTTGTGCACGTGAGGAGACTTTAGAACACAATAAATCCGGCGTTTGGTTGGTAGAGGCACAGGTCCCATTGTCTTTGCATTAGTAGACCTCGCAGCATCCAAAATTTGCTTGCATGACTGCTCTATTAGAGGCACCCAGTAGGACCGCAATTTGATACGAATCTTCTGCTTTGGCACTGTCTGGTAACACAAGTTTGCAAAACAAGCAGACACAATATAGAAAGAGAAGATATTTAGTCGCAGATTACATACAACAAGCATGATCATCTAGATTGCACCAAATCAGAATTTATCTTGCAGCTGCTCGTATACATATATTACTCTGACTTGGTGATCCTACTGAATGGACCAACTTGCAAATTTCTTGTTCAAGTTTTCAGTGCTGAATAAGACCATTTAATAGACTAAATAAAAGAGCTTACCCAATGCCTATTACAGAAGGGCTTATAGATTATAGGAAATACATTTTAATCCTCAACATCTGTGGATAGTGCTTTACAAGGTTACAATATCTTTGGATAATACAAAACTGCATTAATACAACATTTACTAATGTATGCATTTTAAATGGGTTTAGCGAACTGCTTCAAAAGATATAATATCAAGAATAAGATTTTTTGTTTCTAATAGACACTTCCAGCTAACATAGTAAGTGGCACTATCCAACATGGGATATTAGAATGAAGCAGATAAGTCTCACAACTCATGGAAGCTACCCCACCCAAGACTTTACTCAGGCCCCAACTACATAAAATGGCCCACTAACACAGGCAAGATGGCCCATGAGAGGCAAACATGTCTCTGGAGGGTTTTGAACCTTCATGGGTGGAATAATAACACTCACGCTTTACCAACCAACCAAGCCCCCATTGACACCAAGAATAAGATTTTAAAATTACACAAGATGAAAACATAGTAAGTCAATGGGAAAATTTCATGCAACTAAAGGGCTTAAAGGGTGTAATCAGCTCTTGAGCGTAATGTCACTTCTCCCACCACTAAGAAAAACTATCATAATTAGTTTTCATAACTCAAGCACAAACTTCATCTATAATAGGTGTTATGGGAATTGCTTTAACAAGGAACTAGAAGCCCACAGTAATGTGAGAGCAATAAACTAGAAAGGACCCACCAGAAAACTAGCAAAGCAGGACTGTTAATAAACATTAATTAGCCATACAGAAAATCTGACTAGCATGAAGAATTCCACTTCATATATGAGGATAAGCACTCAAAATCCTGAAGTCAGAAATGCTTATCAGAATAGAGAGATTACCAAAAAAATTGTCCAGAGTGATTTGATTGCAAATATTACCACATTTGGCATATCCCTCCTGTTTTTAATATTTATCTGATTCTCATGCTCTATAAAGTTCCACAAAATTCTATGCTTAAAGGGTATCGAATATAAAGATAGAAATAAGACTTTCTGCACAGTCGCAAAGCCTGTTGGTCCTCCACGAGATTTGCCCATAAGCCACTAAGTCATTGACCTTGGCGACACAAATCTGTTTGTAAGAGGTAAAATGAGAGGAGCAATTCTTGTCTATAGAGTGATTAGTCCCTCATAATGGTTGAAATAGTTCTCTGAGGGCCATTCTCCTCTATCATCAACTTGGTTCTTTGTGTCATCTCCATCTACAAGTGGTTTACATCGAGTATACAAATCATGCATGAACTTCTCTATTGGCCTGAATCATCATTCTCCTTGCACACAACTGACAACAAACTCTTCGCTATAGAATGATTAGTCCCTAATAATGGTTGAAATAGTATTCTGAGGGCCATTCTCCTCTATCATCAACGTGATTCTGTATGTCATCTCCACCTACTGTTTACATTGAGAACACAAATCATGCATGATCCTTTCTATTGGCCTGAATCGTCATTCTGCTTGTTCTGTATGTCATCTCCACCTACTGTTTACATTGAGAACACAAATCATGCATGATCCTCTCTATTGGCCTGAATCGTCATTCTGCTTGTTCTGTATGTCATCTCCACCTACTGTTTACAATGAGAACACAAATCATGCATGATCCTCTCTATTGGCCTGAATCGTCATTCTGCTTGCACACAACTGGCAACATAGTGACCAACTTCTAATCTAAGGAGATGAATAGGGTTCAACTACCTAAGTAGTAACCAGCTAATTGTTTGTTATCACGGGTTGGAGGATCCTAGTCAACCAGTCAACTAAACTATTGGTCGACTAATGTAAGCAGTCAACTAGTCTAATAATCAACTAATGTAAGTAGTCGACTAGGTAGTCGGGTAAGTCAACCAACCAAGGTAGTTATGACAGTTACACATTAGAGGAAATTTGGGGTCTAAAATGGGCCTCCTAAGGAAAATAATAAAATAATAGTTAAAACAATAAAATAATATTTATGAAATTTGGAAGAAGAGAGAATAAAACTACTTTTTTTCTTCGTATTTTCAACATATCTCCATGTGGTTTTACTCAAATTTTGAGCGGGAGAACTCATTGAATGTGGAATCCAATTCCACATCCAACGAGTACCCACACTGCATACTTTCGATGGACCCCACCCCACGAAAACGAGAAATACCTTAAAAAAATGTGTTACTTTGCAGTGTGGGTACTCGTTGGATGCAGAATTCAATTCCGCATCCAATGAGTGCTCCCGCTCAAAATTTGAGTAAAACCATACGGAGATATGTTGAAAATACAACCAAAAAGGAATTCTTTTATGACAAATATGCCAAGTCAACCATTATGGTGGACACTTTTTCTTGAAATTCTATTGGTTGGCTCTTTTTTTAATGAGGCCCATTTTGGTTGGCTCTTCTTCTTATGAAGCCCATTTTAGACCCCATATTTCCTCTAATGACTGCCTCCAAAATGTAATGTATAAATAGCTCAGATCTGATGATGTACAAGGTGGGATTGAATTGACGATATTAATAAAGACTATTTGTTGGTTCCATAATTACTCGTCTCTTTCTCATCTTATGTTTGCATGCTTGTATATTACTAGATGCATATTATGCGACTGCACCACTAGTAACTGCTATTGTGTAATCCCTTAGATTAGAACATTGGTTCCATTGATGTAATACACAATCGTTGACTGTAGAATAATCGCATGTAAATATAGATGTTGGGAAAGAAAGAGATTAACGAGTAGTGGCAAAGAAAATTGGAGAATTGCTTGAAGAACTACTCAGAAGAAACATATTGACAATTGCACAAGCCAGGGCACATTTTTTCACAAAGACTCACGACGTATTTTTGGAATCTAGACCAGAAGAGATCAAGAAGTTTATAGACAGATTTTACATGACCCAGCCAATTTGTAATATCCCAAACTATTGTATTCTGATATGTTGTAAGGTTTACCGGGATATTGTTTTTCTTATTCAATTATATGTTGTGTTCTTTGGTCAATAACATGTTTGCATGATATTGCATGAACCTCAGAAATAGTAAAACTCAAATCAATAACGAAACTAACCCAAATACAAAGCATGAACATACCAATAATCATAGCTTGAGTAGTGGAACAAGACAGAAGAGACATGCATGACATGCACTGGGTCTAGGTTAGAAAACATGTTGTTCCTTCAAAACAATTCGCCCTTGCAAGGAAAGGCACCCTTCTAATTCTTCAATCCAACTGTAAATGCTCCAGAAAGGTGAGATTGATCCCCAGAATCAACAATAAAGGTAATGGTGGTCTTCTGAAGAATTTGGATGAGACATGTAGATCATATGGCGGCTCCTTGTCAAGATATGAGTTGCTCCCTTTGTGTACAAGTTGCCCATGCAAAACTATTCCCTCCTCTTGTTGATAGATCTCAAGGGCTAGCTCCGGAAGGATAGAGATGTGATCAATATGTTGTGGAATCGTCAACAATGAATCTCTGAAGGATTTGGTTAGTTATTCGACCTTCAAGGCAGCTGGATGATTCACTTCATATGGTTGTGATAGAGATCCTTGCGTCCTCACTAATAAATAACCCTTGTGACTTTGTTAGAGTGTTGTTCCAATTAATTATGAGATAAACTGTGAAGTGATACAATAGACCTGGATGATCTATCCCCAGAAGTGACTAGGGCAAATATATTTCGCTGGCGAAATACACTTAATAGTTGAAGACTGCGCCCTTAACCCCAACTTGGCTTTCAAAGCTCTTGAACCTGTTTCTCAAAAGTGAATAATAACATATGCATACTTAAGGATTTGATTTGCCTTTTTTTATAGAGTTGAGGTTGCATTACTTGCTTTTGCATGCATGCAACTTAAATGACACATGCCACATGCAAGGTAAGATAAGGCACGCATTCTCCGCATGCCAGTTGATAAATGCTCCGGTGGCACCTTTTTATCTACTGATGACGTAATATCACCGCTTAAGATGTTATTTTATTCCAAGTGGCATTAGTCCTCAATCAACTCCCTACTTGTCAATACCTACTCGAACCTATGGGAATTAAATATATTTAACGGGATGGTTCTTGGTGTTTAAGAAGAAGAGGACATTACAGTCCTCCTTGGTCGAAATTGCTTGTCCTCAAGCAACTGTAAGCCTGGATGTTGTAAAACCTGTTCTCCCTCCTATGTGGCATCTTCAATGGGCAATTCCTTCCATTGAACTAAATATTCCCAAATGACTTTGTTCCTCAATTTTCTTTCTCAAACCTATAAAATCTTCTCTGGAACCAATACTAGATGCCCCTTGTCATCAAGTGGAGGTAACTCGAATGATGGAATAATCTGCTGACCCAAGGCCTTCTTGAGGTAGACACATGGAACACATTATGGATTTTACTATCCTCTAACAACTAAAGCTCGTAGGCCACCTCCTACTTTCCGAATTATCTTGTAAGGACCATAGAAAGGAGGCTTTAATTTCTCCGCCCCTTTCTTCTTAAGTGAAGATTGTCTGTAAGGTTGTAGTAGCAAGTATACCAAATCTCCCACCTCGAAAATACGGATGATTCAGTTCATATGGTTTTGATAGAGATCCCTGTGTCCTCACTAATAAATAACTCTTGTGACTTTGTTAGAGTGTTGTTCCAATTAATTATGAGATAAATTGTGAAGTGATACAATAGACCTGGATGATCTATCCCCGGAAGTGACTCGGGAAAATATATTTCGCTGGGGAAATACACTTAATAGTTGAAGACTGCGCCCTCAACCCCAACTTGGATTTCATAGCTCTTGAACCTATTTCTCAAAAGTGAATAATAACATATGCATACTTAAGGATTTGATTTGCCTTATTTCATAGAGTTGAGGTTGCATGACTTGATTTTGCATGTATGCAACTTAAATGACGCATGTCGCATGCAAGGTGAGATAAGGCACGCATGCTCTGCATGCCAGTTGATAATTGCTCCGATGGCCCCTTTTTATCTACTGATGACGTAATATCACCGCTTAAGATGTTATTTTATTCCAAGTGGCACTAGTCCTCAATCAATTCCCTACTTGTGAATACCTACTAGAACCTATGGGAATTAAATAGGTTAACGGGATGGTTCTTGGTGCTTAAGAAGAAGAGGAAATTACAGTCCTCCCTGCTCGAAATTGCTTGTACTCAAGCAACTGTAAGCTTGGATGTTGTAAAACCTGTTTTCCCTCCCATGTGGCATCTTCAATGGGCAATTCCTTCCATTGAACTAAATATTCCCAAATGACTGTGTTCCTCCATTTTCTTTCTCAAACCTGTAAAATCTTCTCTGGAACCAATACTAGATGCCCCTTGTCATCAAGTGGAGGTAACTAGGATGATGGAGTAATCTGCTAACCCAAGGCCTTCTTGAGGCTAGACACATGGAATACATTATGGATTTTACTATCCTCTGACAACTAAAGCTCGTAGGCCACCTCTCCTACTTTCTGGATTATCTTGTAAGGACCATAGAAGGGAGGCTTTAATTTCTCCGCTCCTTTCTTCTTAAGTGATTATTGTCTGTAAGGTTGTAGTAGCAAGTATATCAAATCTCCCACCTCGAAACAACGCTCGATCTTGTGCCTGTCAGCATACATTTTTTGTTGGTTTTGGGTTGTCTGTAAATTTTCTTTGAGTACCTGGAGAATGTCTTGGCTATTATGGATCCAATCCTTTGCTTTAGGTGCCCTGCTGTCTCCGAATACTAGATTTGCAAAAGTCAATGCATCATAACCGTACAATGCTCAGAAAGGAGTCATCCCAATAGACATATGGTATGTAGTGTTGTAGCAATATTCTCCGAGATGTAGACATTTAATCCATGTCCTTTGCTACCCTACTACAGAGTTCCTCAAATACCCCTCAATCCACTTGTTAACTATCTTCGTCTGCCCATCACTTTGAGGATGGTAACTAGTACTTGTAGTTAATTATGTCATAGCCAACCTGAAAAGCTCCTGCCAATAGGCACCTGTGAACCTGCTATCCATGTCGCTGACAATAGTCTTCGACAACCCGTGCAACCTAAATAGTTATCTGAAGAATAACGTTGCCGCCTGTGATGTGGAATACCTGGAAGGAATGGCGAAGAAATGAGCAAATTTAGTTAACATATCCACCACTATGTATAAGCAGTCCTTTCCCAATACCTTGAGTAATCCTGTAATGAAATCCATTGAGATGCTTTCCCATTTTTGCTCAGGAATGGGTAATGGTCGAAGTAGTCATGTTGGATGAGTGTGCTCTACTTTATTCTGTTGACAAGTGTTGCATTCACTTACATGTTGTATTGCATCTTCCTTGAGGCCCTTCCATGAGAACCTCGCTTTAATCTGTCTCTACGTCTTTAGGAACCCATGATGCAGCTTGTAGGATCTTTTCTTTCAATGCAGACTTGAGAACCAAATAGATTATGTTTTTATAACATATGATGTCATCTATCACCTTGTATCTGTCGTCCTGTAACTGCTTGTCCAGTATCTCGCAAGAAAACTTATTTTTTGAATATTCGAACAAAAGATGAGATTTCTATTATGTGGAAATACTCATGAGAGATAAGGTGGTCAGTTGTCTAGAAAGGGAATTAGCTACCACGTTCTTCCCTTTTACATACTTGATCTCGAAATCATAGGCTTGGACCCTGCTGACCCATTTCTGTTGTCTTTCATTCAACTCTTTCTATTCCAAAAAGTACCTTAGGCTGTTGTCATATGTCTTGATTTTAAATCTACCACTTACCAAGTATTGCTTGAATTTTGTTAAGGCATGTAGAATTGCAAGCATCTCTTTGTCGTATATTGAATAATGGCGTTCGTAGTCTTTGAGTTTTCTGCTTTCGAATGCAATAGGATGGTGGTTCTGCACCTATGCCCTCTCCTGATGCATCACATTCTAATACAAATGGCTGAGTAAAATCGGGCAAAGCAAGAACGAGACATGAGCTCATTACCTTCTTCATTTTCTCAAAGGTTTGTTGTGCCTCTTATGACCAACTGAAAGCCCCTTTCTTTGTGATGTCTGTGAGGGGTGCTATAATCTGTGAAAACCCTTTGACATACCTCTTGTAGTCGGTGCAAAGGCCCAAAAACCCTTTCAACTCTATTACATTCTTTGGTGTAGGCCAATCCAGTATGGTTCTAATCTTTTCTGAGTGTACATGTACTCTATTTGCTCCTATCACATGTCCTAAGTATAACATTTCTTGCATACCAAACTCACACTTGGACATCTTTGCATACAAGGATTGTTCCCAGTACTTCATCTAAATGCCTTAGATGTTCCTCCCATGTCTTACTGTATATTAATATGTCATCAAAAAAGACCAGAAGAAACTTATGCAAATGAGCCTTGAAAGTGTGATTCATGCAGGATTGGAAGGTGGATTGTGTGTTTGTAAGCCCAAAAGGCATTACTAGTTATTCATAGTGTTCGAAGTGGCAACGAAAGGTTGTCTTGGAAATATCCTATTCCCTCACCTGGATCTGATGGTACCCTAATCAGAGGTCAATTTCAAAGAAGCACTTTGCCCCCTGCAACTCATCCATCAACTCTTTGTTAAACTAGTAGCAACAAGGAAGGTCTTCCTGCATGCATGTGTTCTTGCATGCAGAAGACTTAAATTAGGAAACCAGTTGTATTTAATTTACTTTTCTTAAGTTTACTTTGGCAAATAAATTAAAGTGATCTAAATTAACTTTACTGAAACATTAGTTAAAGTGAAAATGAAATTAGGGTTTTTGCTTTACCTAAAGTTATAAAAGAGAGATCAATTGGTGGAGAGGACACACACAGTTGTACTCCAACAGAGACAGGATACAGACAGGGAGAGAAAGTCAGACAAAGGATTTAGCTGAGAAGACAGAGGAGCATGCAGCAGGATCAGCGAGCTTCGTACAGCTGGGTCGTACACTCACACAGGAGGGTGTTGAGGTCTAGCTAGGATTTGCCCAGTGATTCTACCGGGTACTGCATTCGCCAGGTTTGGGTGAATTTGCCGTGATTGTAAAAGTTCCATATTTTCTCATAAAAAAAATCTATATCTGACTGTTGCACCGATTTTCCCATCTTGGGTTTTTCCGGGAGTCTCCATACCCAAGATAATAGTGTCAATATTGTGATGTGATGTTGTGATTTATTTCTCAGTTTTATATTCCGCTGCATACTGTAAAAGATATTCATGTGTGGTTATCAGTAAATATTTTGAATGCACTGTTTATCCCTAGTTGAATATTAAAGGAAAATTTACATGGTATCAAAGCTTTGGTGAGCTAAAGTTTAGAGATTTGTAACAGCAGTGATAGATCAAGGGCAGATCTATAGGAAGACACAAACCTAGACTTCCAGATCTAGGGTTTGACATGTACACTTCACTATGGTGGTGCAGTTGAGATTTGAGGATACACTCCAGGGTGCTCAGAACTTTCCTACATGGAAAGAAAGGATCACAAGGATCCTAGATGTCAGTGATGCAGAGGAGCACATTGACTCCACAAAGGTTTCACCCACAGATCCGGCAGATCTAGCAACTTGGAAGAAGATTGATTCCAGAGCCATGCTGATTATCATGGATGGAGTGAAAGACCATATAGTTCCTCACCTTTCTGGTAAGAAGACCGCAGCAAAGATGTGGATGGCTTTGGAGAGTCTGTACCAAAGCAAGAAGGAGAACCGAAAGATGGTGTTGCAAGAGAGGATACG
Organism: Pseudotsuga menziesii; assembly: GCA_001517045.1. NCBI lineage: Eukaryota > Viridiplantae > Streptophyta > Pinopsida > Pinales > Pinaceae > Pseudotsuga > Pseudotsuga menziesii. Next base: position 204,911 of record LPNX011089338.1, read on the forward strand.
CAACACCAAGATGGCCAAGGGAGAAGGAGTGGTGCCTTATCTCACGAGGCTCACACAGATCAGGGATGAGCTTGGAGTTGTTGGCTCTAAGACAGTGGATGAGGAGCTAGTTCGGATAGCCCTCAATGGCTTCTCTAAGCCATGGGACACCTTTGTCAAAGGTGTTGTGGCTAGGGAGAAGCTCCCTGATTGGCAGAGACTATTGGATGACTTTGTGCGGGAGGAGAACTGCATGGGTCAAGAATCAGGCTCATCCAGCAGTGCCCCACAGATTGTGGATGAGGAGGCTCTAGCCCTTACAGGGAAGAGCAAGGGGAAGGCAAAGAGGAAGAAGGATTGTAAGAAGAGCCTTGACGTGTCAAAGGTCAAGTGTTTTATCTACCACAAGCAGGGACACTTTGCTTCCCAATGCCCAGACAAGAAGAAGAAGAGTAACACTCAAATGGTTGGATCTGCAGAGGTGGATGAGTTCAGCAAGAACTTCGATGAGGAGTTATGCTTAATAGCTTGCATGGCAAGCACCACAAGAAGCAACATATGGTACATCGACAGTGGAGCATCTAGTCATATGAATGGACAAAAGAGATTCTTCAGAGACTTGCATGAGGGTGGAACAGGGATCCACGTTGAGTTGGGTTATGATGCACGGTATCAGGCACAGGGAGTTGGCACTGTTTCGTTTGAGAGGGAGTCTGGCAAACCGCTCAGTTTGGCTGATGTGTTGTATGTTCCAGGACTGACCAAGAACCTTATATCAGTCTCCACTCTGGAGGACAAGGGATATCAAGTGAAGTTCCGTGACCATAGAGTATATATCAGGCCCAAGGGGTCAGATAGGAGCTTGGATCAAGTGATTGGCAGGAGGAGCAAGAAAGTGTACAGACCACACTTTGAGCCTGCAAAGGCTCTAGTTAGCAACAGCATCAGCAGTCAAGGTGAGTTGTGGCATAGGAGGATGGCACACTTACACCATGGAGCACTGAAGCATCTGAGATAGGAAGTAATTGGAGTTCCTCAAGTACAGGAGGAAAAGCATAACCACTGTAAGGGTTGTGCTTTGGGGAAGAACATCAAGAAGCCTTTCCCACAAAGTGAGCACAAGTCTAAGGAGCCCTTGGACTTGGTGCATTATGATGTATGCGGACCTATGAGTGTCCATTCGTTCAGTGGTTACAGCTATTGCATGACTTTCATTGATGACTATTCAAGGTAGACCTGGATCTATTTTCTGAAGACCAAGTCAGAGGTCTTTGAGAGGTTTCGAGAGTTCAAGACTCTCGTGGAGAACCGAACAGGGAAGAAGATTCGATTGTTGAGGACAGACAATGGGGGTGAGTACACTTCCAATGAGTTCATGGAGTATTGCTCGGCTGAGAGGATCAAGAAGGAGCACACAATGCCCCATACCCCACAGCAGAATGGAGTTGCAGAGCGGAAGAACAGGACGATGGTTGGAGCAGCCAAGGCCATGCTATTTGATCAAGGATTACCACTATTCCTTTAGGCCGAGGCATACAAGGCTGCAGTATACATTCAGAACAGGTGTCCCCACACAGCTTTGGGAGGAAGACATGAGAGGAGGTCTTCATAGGCACTAGGCCAGATGTGAGTCACATTCACATATTCGGCAGTGTCTGCTATTGTCATGTTCATGCTGACAATAGGAAGAAGCTGGATCCTTCTAGAGAGAAGGGGCTACTTGGGTATAGCGAGATATTGAAGGCATATAGAGTTTACATCCCTGCTTGCAAAAGGATCATTGTGAGCAGGGATGTCCAGTTCGATGAGGACAAGGCCTTGCAGAGATCTTTGGACTCACCAACAAAGCAGCATCCAGCACAGAAGACAAGGGTCAAGTTGGAGGAGCCAAATGCACAGGTACGAGTACAGACACAAAGCACAGGTTTTGGTGGTTAGAGGGAGTCAGGTGGACAGGATCCTTCAGTCATTAACTCGAAGGATGAGCTACAGCAGGAGACGGATATCGAGCAGCCACAGCAGGTTGACACTAGGCTAAGGCCTAAGTGGTTTAGGTCCACTGTGTAGGATTCCAGGCAGGTAGATCCTCCACAAACATCTTTTAGACGGAGTGTACAACCAAAGAGGCTTAGTTACATGGCACTGATGACAAAGTTAATTAACTCTGAACCTTTCAGCTTCAAGAAGGCTACACAACATGATGTGTGGCAGGAGGCTATGGTTGAGGAGTATGACTCCATTATGAAAAACCAGGTATGGAAGGTTGTGTCGAGGTCACAAGGGAAAAAGGTGGTGGGATCCAGATGGATCTACAAGGTGAAGCATGCAGTAGACGAAAGTGTGGAAAAGAATAAGGCACGCTTCGTAGCAAAAGGGTTTTCACAAAAGGAGGGCATTGATTATGAGTAGACCTTCCCCCCTATTGCCAGGTATTCTTCCATTCAAACCATTATCTCACTAGCAACTGAGATGGGTTGGCATGTCCATCAGATGGACGTCAAGACTGCCTTCCTCAACGAAGTGATAGAGGAGAAGGTATATATTGAGCAGCCAGAGGGGTTTGATGCGGAGGACAGCAAGACGCATGTATGCAGACTGCATCAAGCTTTTCACGGGCTCAAGCAGGCACCTCGAGCATGGTACTCGAGGATTGACAACTGTCTACAGGAGATGGGATTTCAGGGGAGTGAGGCTGACCACAACCTGTACTTCTTGACATGTGAGGTTCCTCTCATACTGGTCCTGCATGTCGATGATCTCTGTTTGACAAGAGATGAGAGGTTGATTGGAGACTACAAGTCCAACCTTACAGTGGAGTTTGAGATGAAGGACCTTGGGTTGATGCATTACTTTCTGGGCTTGGAGGTTTGGCAGAGAGATAAATGCTTCTTCATCGGAGAGGGGAAGTATGCAGTAGAGATCCTGAAGAGATTCAGGATGGAGAACTGCAAGCCTATGGCCATACCTCTAGTTTCCAACTAGAGGAAGATTGATGCATCAAGGTCAGACAGATTCGATCCTACCTTGTATCGCCAGCTTATCAGATTGCTTATGTATCTGGTCAACACTCGACCAGACATCAACTTTGTAGTCAACTCTTTGAGTCAGTTCATGGTGGACCCTCGGAGAGTGCATTGGACGGCTGCGAAGCACATACTTCGCTCGCTACATCAGAGGTACAATGGAGTATGGATTGGTTTATGAGCACCAGGGGAGTGTACAGTTAGCAGGTTTCACAGATGTTGACTGGGCAGGATGTGTAGAGGACCGAAAGAGTACTTCAAGTTGTTGTTTCAACATTGGATCAGGGGTTGTCTCTTGGTTCAGCAGGAAGCAGAAGTCAGTTGCATTGAGCTCGGCAAAGGCTGAGTACATGGCAGCCAGCATGGCTGCTTGTGAGGGTATGTAGTTGAGGAAGTTACTTGCAGGGTTGTTCGAGTGTGAGCTAGAGGCTACATTAGTTCATTGTGACAAACAAAGTGGCATCAGGCTATCTGAGAATCCAATGTTCCATGACTGGAACAAACACATAGACATCAGATACCACTTCTTGAGAGATTGTGTTCAAAGATGAACCATTCGGTTGGAGTACATACAGACAGATAAGCAAGTGGATTTTCACCTAGGCACTTTGCAAATAGAGTTTTGCGAAGTTTAGGAATAAGTTGGGGTTGCTACTGAATCCCTTCCTCGTTGAGGGGGAGTGTTAAACTAGTAGCAACAAGGAAGGTCTTCTTGCATGCATGTGTTCTTGTATGCAAAAGACTTAAATTAGGAAACCAGTTGTATTTAATTTACTTTTCTTAAGTTTACTTTGGAAAATAAATTAACGTGATCTAAATTAACTTTAGTGAAACACTAGTTAAAGTGAAAGTGAAATTAAGGTTTTTGCTTTACCACTAGTTAAAGTGAAAGTGAAATTAGGGTTTTTGCTTTACCTAAAGTTATAAAAGAGAGATCAATTGGTGGAGAGGGGACACACAGTTGTATTCTGACAGAGACAGGATACAGACAGGGAGAGAAAGTCAGACAAAGGATTTAGCTGAGAAGACGGAGGAGCGAGCAGCAGGATCACTGAGCTTCGTACAGTTGGGTTGTACACTCACACAAGAGGGTGTTGAGGTTTAGCTGGGATTTGCCCAGTGATTCTGCTAGATACTGCATTCGCCACGTTTGGGTGAATTTGCAGTGAATGTAAAAGTTCCATATTTTCTCATAATAAAATCTATATCTGATTGTTCCAACGGTTTTCCCTTCTTTGGTTTTTCCGGGGGTTTCCCTACCCAAAATAATAGTGTCAATATTGTGATGTGACGTTATGATTTATTTCTCAGTTTTATATTCCGCTACATACTGTAAAAGATATTCATGTGTGGTTATCAATAAATATTTTGAATGCACTGTTTAGCCCTAGTTGAATATTAAAGAAAAATTTGCACTCATCAATTCTGGGAATGGGGTACCTATTCTTGATGATTTTCTTGTTAAGGGCTCTATAATCAATGCACATACATATTGTCCCATCCTTCTTTACCAATACCACCGAGGATGCAAATGGACCAGAAATGGGTCGTATGTAATCCAACTCAAGTAATTATTTCATTGTCTTTTCTATTTCATCTTTATACCTCTTAGGATGCCTATAAGGTGTAGTGATAATCGCTTGGGTCCCCTCTTCCAACTCAATAATGTGCTCAAACCCACGATCGGGAGGCCTACCTGCTGGGAGATCTATGAATACCCTTTCATGCTTCTATAACAATGCATGAATGTCTGCGAGATGTTGTGTTGTGCAATCTAGAGGATTTTGGAATGTGATTAGGCACTGTGTTTCCTACTCTATGTCGCCTTATTTGAGTACAATTTCCATCCTCTGTGATGATACTAGCTTGGGGGGATAGGTGTTCATGCCCCTCAAGACTACTCTCTTACCATCTTGTCCCTAGAACTCCATCTCCATGGTCCAATAATCTGTGGTATACTTCCCTATAGAGTAGAGCCACTGAACCCCTAGTACCACATTTACCACATAGAAAGAGTCTGTCATATTGTAATTTCCCAAGGTTACATTTAACTTGGGAATCCAGTGGGGGTACTCCATGTTGTTGTTACCTGCTACTGCCACTATAAATCCCTCGAACTCCTTTGTATGAATGACTCGCCTAGCTACCCATGCAGCATCTATAAATTTGTGGGTTTCCCCACCATCAATCAGAACCCCTATTCTATGGCCTTGTACTACTCCCCTCACTGTGAGTATGAAATCTAGGAACCCGGATGAAGTAGCAATATCTTCGCCCTTGACATCTCCTTGAAGTGACTCCTCCTCTACTGCTCGAAACTCCTCTGTTTATCCCTGCTCCTGCTCATCCTCGTCCTACCCAACATTGAAATAGACCTCAATGTAATGGGACTTCCCTTTTCCCGAACACCTGTGACCTGGTACCCATGGTTCTTGGAAACTAAAACATATTTTTTTCCTTAGTTCTTTCGTAGTGTCATCATCCATCCAATTCTTCTTTGGCCACTCTTGCTGGAAAGGTTTCTTCTCTTTATCTTTATTTGGAAAAGTTGGCTTAGAGAGAAACTTTTTTTTTGGAACCGAGTCTTGCAAATCTCCGGTTTTGCTAATGGTATCTTGTCAGGTGGAGGGTTTGTAGGCTTTCACCCATCAACGTAATGGCTCGGTCAAGGCCTCAGTAAACAACATAACAAGCCTACTCTCTGAGATATCAGTCACCAATACCATGATGGAAAGTCTCTGGAAATCTGACATGAAGGCCTCTGAACTACCTGTCTGATTGAGTTGGGCTAGCTCTCTGAAATGTATCTCAGGGTTTTTTTTGTCAAAGCGCCCAATGAGCCTTTGTGTGAAATCAGTGTATGAGGCGATAGTGTTGTGAACCAGTGTCACCAGCCTGTGGTACCACCACTCCTGGGATTCCTGGGATTCCCAGTCCAAATGTAAAGTAGCCAACTTGATTGCATATGCCTCCACTATAGGGTTAAGTTGGAAGTAGGTATCCAACTTCTACACCCAAATCCTTACCGAACAGCTACGTGTCCCACCAGAATTGGGAATTGTCATCTTCCCCATCGTCCTCTACAGTTTATAGTTATGATTGAATGACCTGTTAAATCCCCTCAACTTGTTCCCTTTAAATGATCTTTTGAAGGAAAATGTAGAATTTATATGGAGTTGTTGCCGCCTTACACAAACCTAGGGGGGAACACAGCAAAAAAACTTCAAGCTGCTCGGTGAGTCTGTTGTCCGCCGATTGCACACCAGCGGCAGAAATCTTCCGAAAGCTATCTCCTCACTTAGGAAAGTGGGAGAGGTGTGACCTTAGGGGCAAGCACAGACCCAAGTACTGTCACCTACTCCTAGCTCCTCCGTTTAAGCTAACTCCTAACGAAGCCAAGGGGGGTAGTCCCTAACAAAGAGTTTTCTATGTCTCAATGTTTTAAGTTAAGTTTTTATGTTTGGATGCGGATGGGTGTTGTTTAGGAGTTATTATGATAAAAGATAATTTAAAATTATGAATTTTGAACACAAGACAAAAGCAACCCACGTTGTTGTATTGGATTAAAAGATGAACAGTATATCAAGACTTGTGAGATAAAGATGCATTCACAGATAAAGATTTTATAAGCTAAAGACAAATGATCCAGATGTAACAATCACGCATAAATTAATAGAGCAGTGCCTTATGGAGTCGAAACTCTGTAATGATTAAAGAGATAAAACCAAGTCCTGAAATAAAGCTAGTGGATGTTATGCGAGTGCTCTTGGTATATTTTAAATGGTCTTGTTTAGGGCTTCAACGAAAGGTATCACAAGATCAGTCGAGAAAATCTTCCAAGTTAATCCGTTGGAGACATGACGGCCCGCCCAGGATTTCATGCTAGTATCGCGAAGATTGACCAGCTAGCTGAGACTCTAGACAACGGGGAGTTCCGGCGCCTTTACTAGGAATAACTTAGGAAGTTTTCTACAACGCCGGTGCGTCGGTTATGGGATAAAAATTTTATTAAGATGAGTCTTGTAAGATTAACAATCCAATGTCATTTCTAGGTACTCCGATTTTTAGGTCAGTCAAAGCATACTCATGCAAGGAAACAACGAGATAAATTAATTAAGCGGTGAAATGTGAGTTGCAAAATTTTATTAAGTAAATTGATTAAAACCCTCCGACAGAGAGCGCTCTTGACTTTGTCTTATGACAGAAGTTCAAGAGACTTAGCTAAACTATATGCTTGATGCAAGGATATGCAATGCGAATGCTCTCCGATAGAGAGTACTCTTGACTTGGATTACGGCAAGTTCAAGAGACTTTAAAGATTTATTAATTAACTTACAAAAATGTAAAAAAATCTAATCTACCCAAGAATCTCTTTCAGGTTTTTAGGCCCCAATCGGGAGAGCATGGGGGTAAGTAAAAATCGAAATAAAAGACAACTCTCCGATAGAGAGCACTCTTGATCCACAAAGTGAGATTCAAGAGACTTCTACTTTAAACAGTTGATTTACTTATTGAAACATAAAAATTTAAGAGATGAAGTAATCAACTTAGTTAATGAAGCAAAATGGGTTAATCTAGGAATTAGTATTCTAAGAAAGATAATGAGATTATTCTAAGCACAAGCACATCTAATCTAATAAGCACATAAAAAATAAGAACACCACAAACCTCCCCAAATGGGGGAGGTTGAGAGTGGGGGATTAAAAACCCCACTCAAACAAAAAGATAAACTTTATTGAGATTTACAATTTGCCTTAGGAATTGAACCCTTGAAAGGACTTTTGAAATAAAGCTAGAAGACTAACATGAAACTTTATTAGTGGATTTTATGTAAAACAGAGAGTGATTTATCATTTTTGTTGAGAACCTTTTCTTCAAACCTGCAAAGAGGGGAAAGAAAAAGATAGAAAAGAGCAAAAAGAGGGGAAAAGAGGGCTGAAACAAAGGAGGAAAAGAGGGGCAAAAGGGAGGAACAAAAAACAAGAAATTGGGTGCAAAAGAAGGGAAGAATAGGGCAGCGAACTAAACAATCAATGAGCTGCAAAAATGGTAAAAACGGGACAGCGATAAGAGAGAAAAGTGGCTGCAAAAAAATGAAAAAAGAGGGCAGCAAAGACAACCAAGAGGAAAAACACATAATAAGGCGGAAGGAGGCCAAATCCAACCTAGAAGGGGAAAAAATCAACCAATAATCAACAAAAGGTGAGATCAACCTCCGAACAAGGTGACCACTAGAAGCACTAGTCCCGAAACCATCCAGACTAACTGGATGTACGCAAGGATGCTAGTGGGGAAAGAGAAGTAGCCACAAAATTATGTGGCACTTGGGATCAAATCCCAAGCTACTTTCTTAGGTCAAAACGAACATGAGGCACATGGAAATATTGAGAAAGGAGAAACTTAGATTAAACTTGAGAAAAATAACCGGAAAAGATTTCTTTTATTTGATGGATGAGACAAAGAAATTGTGCTTCTCGATTTTCCTGAAAGAGAGTGACTTCTTATGGAACCTGCAGAATGAATGTTAACCATAAAAAAGCCCCTGTATTTAGGACGATACCTGAAAGCACACAGTCTTCAAGAGAAAAGCATAGATTATATGAAATAATGCTAGATTGTTAGCCTTCAAAATTTACACAATCAAATGCTTAAGAATCCATAAAGAAAGGAACAAAGAAAGGTATCACCTCACACGATGAATCATGACCAACATAGAGCTTCCGCTTTGACCTCCAAAGTCATCAACTTTATTAAATCTTAAGCAAAATATTACAATAGAAATTCTCCAGAGTTTCTATGCCAAAAATCCGATCCCAATAGAGCTAAAGGACCCTCTATTTATACAAAGAGAGAAGGCTAAAACCCTAAAACCAAAAACCCAAACCTAACCGGCTCGGCACATAACTGAGAGCCCAGACCTGAGAATAAGTTGGTGTGAGTGAGGGGTGGTCTCCACCTAGGCAAGGCGCCCCCACTCCCAACCCTAAATCTCACAAATCAACCAACTGGAAGCCCACACGTGTGAGGACGCAACCATCAATGAGAGAGGGGCGTGAGCACTGTGAGGAGGCGTGAGAGCTTGAAGAGGTGTGGACTGAAGATGATAGGTGCCAAAACCCTTAGGGTTTGCACCAAACACTACCTGTATTTATTTCCCAGCTTCGTAATGATCACCAGACCAATGATTGCTCTCCACATCACCAAATTCATGAGTTTAGCTGGAGATGACAAGTCTGCTAACTGAATGTACCTTTAATGCTCTCCGATTGTAGACTGAAGAGGACTTGTGCCGAGTTGAATCATCATAAATGCCCAATGCCATGTCATTTAGCCTTTTATTTTATTCAATTTGGTTAATTTTGGAGAGTTTTTTATTTTCTCCAAAATATTCATTTTTAATATTTTAATTAATAATTTCTCCGTAAATGACTTTTTTGAGAAATTATTAATTATGAGGCCGAATGAACTTCTGAAACTTGGAGATAGCTGGCTGGCTGATCATGAATGATTTTTGGCTTAAGGTTAGAGCCTTCAATCACTGAATTCGGGTTCCGGATGACTGACTTATTACAAAATTAAATTTTCCATTTAAATTATGGAAAAGTTTAATTAAAAACTTAAGAAAAATTAAAAAATTAAAAATCCAAAATTTGATGCGTCCGGTAAAAAAAAATTCGGAATTTTTTCTAAGGGTCCTAGTGACTTAGGACATGACCATAGTCTATTATAATAATGTCTAGTAGGTTTATACATACTCAGTTGGGCTCTAATAACCCCCTAACGCCCAAAATTCAAAATCGGGCATTACAGCTTTGGAGGAAGCGGAAGAAAACCTCATCGATTATACTCGACTATAGGCAAAGCATAATTGTCAAGGGCAAAAAACTCCCTGGAATACCTTAGTTGAAATTCTACATCTTAGGAGACCGAACCACTCAAAACACCCTATTAGCACATTTTATTACAAACCCCACAGGGCCATGGTCATAATTACTTAAAACAAAAACTGCCTAGCCAAAACTGGCTAGGCGCGAAGGCGGATCATCTGATACACTGGAAACAAACATTTATCATGTTTGTCAAATGGCATCTCCTCAGCTAATCCAACTATGGTACAAATAAGTTGGCAACATCTGGCTCCAACTGCGGGACGGGTACGCACTTGATTTATTGATCAAAGAGAGTGCCTGAGAATCTAGGAATCTCTGGTACCTGTATGTAAACAGAAGTGTCTTAGTCCCATGTATATGATATATGAAAATAAGCCATGATGAAGTACCAAAATTATTTTTTACTTTTTCAAATCAAAGTACATAAAACAAAACTTTTTCTTTTCTAGCATATAAATGAAATATGATACAAATACTAATATACAAAAGTTAAGATACAACATTCTACATGGATATGATACATAAAATATGGTACAAAAACAAAGTACATAAACGTATTATGGTACAGAAAAAATAAAAATACAACATGGATGGGTTTAGAAAAGCCCCGGGATGACCCCTTGGTCATCTTGGAGGTTGTTTCGATAAAAGGGCTTCAAGTGTTGGCCATTCACGGGCAAGTTTAAAGTATCTCCATCCATGGTGTTAAGCAAAAAGGAATTGGTGCCAGCAGTATCACGGATGATAAATGGGCCTTTCCAAAGGCTGTCGAACTTTCCATGTTTTCCAGGCTTTTCCCTTCTCTTATCCCATAAAAGAACAATATCTCCTACTTGGAAAGATCTCGACCTAGTTGACTTATCAAAGGTGCCCTTCATGCTTTCTTGATGCCTGAGTGACTGATCAAGGGCAGCTCTTCTAGATTCATCCAACTCTATGATCTGATTGATCCTCTGCTCCATTTCCAATTGTTTTGTGCCATATTCACTTAACATTCTGAAGATCGGAATCTGCATGCTGACCGAAAGGGTGGTTGTGAGTCCATACACCAATTCAAAAGGTGACTTTCCAGTTGAATTCTTCTTGGTAATCATATCCGCCCACACTACATACTTAATCTTGCTATCCCATGCTCTTTTATTATCCCCCACAGTCTTCTTAAGGATAGTCATCAAATTTTTATTAGTGGACTCAGCAAGTCCATTGCCCTATGGATAGTAATCTGATGAATGGGATCGGATAATGCCATATTTAAAACAGAAGTCATTTACTTCTCCTCAACTAAAAGGATTATCGGTTGTTATTTTAAGGGGAGTTCCAAATCTGGTGATGATTCTTTCCTCAATGAAATTAATAACAACCTTTTCAGTGGCATTCTTAGTAGGTATGGCCTCTACCCACTTAGTGAAATAATCAGTTGCTATGAGAATCCAGCAAAAACCATTGCTAGAGTTATCCTTAAATTTGCCAATAAAATCAAGCCCCCACTGCTGAAAAGGGGCAAGGACCACAACCGAAGTAAGAGGAAGAGCAGCCAACTTCTGCTTTCCCATAAAAAGCTGACACTCTTGGCAACACTTGACATGTTTATGAACATCTGCAAAGATAGTGGGCCAATAGTATCCAGCTCTCAAGATTTTGTGGGCAGTTGTATTCGCTGCATAATGGCCTCCACAAAATCCTGAGTGAAATTCAGTCAAGATTTTCTTGGAATCTTGTTCATTGATGCATCTGAGTATAATGCCATCTGGGCTCCTCCAACCCAGACCCTCTTGGGTAAGGCAAAATCTAGCAGTCTTGAGTCTCAAAGCCCTTCGCTTGTGACCTTTGAAGTGATCAGGGCAAGTGAGGTGGAGCAAGAAGAAAATGACGTCGGAATACGAATGATTATCAAGCTCTTGAAGTGCAGGAGTCATGGCTGGATGAGGGATATTATTTTCAGCAATCATTTCAATGGCTTCTTCATTTTTCTAAGTAAGCATTCTAGCAAGGCCTTGTCCCTTGATTAATTTGGTAGGATTTATTTCAAGGTCATACTCCTAGATTTTGGACACCCATGTGCCCCTTATTCCTAAACAATCCTGTTGAGATAGGATATCTTTCACTGCAGTATGGGGAACATATCCAATGACTTTAGAATATCCAATATACGTTCTAAAATGCTTCAAAGATTTGACTAAGGCATAAGCCTGCTTTTCCATAATGGTATATTTTAATTCAGAGTTTTATAAGGCTCTACTCATGAAGGCTATAGGTTGCTCGAACCCTTCGAAATTCTTCTGGAGTAACACACCTGCAATAGTGTCTTCTGAAGCAAAAGAAAAGATCATAAAATCTTTCGTGTAATCCGGGCTGACTAAGACAGGAGACCTAGTGATGGCATCTTTAATGGTGTCAAAAGCATTCCTTCTTTCATCTGTCCACATGAATTTAACATTTTTCTCTAGGAGAGCCTGCATAGGTTTCATGAGTTCAGCTAAATTAGGAATGAATCTCCTTATGAAGTTAATGTGACCATTAAATGATTGGAGACCCTTAACATTTCTGGGAAGGGGAATCTTTTGTATAGCTTCTATCCTCTCAAGGTCAATTTTGACCCCGTCTTTGTTGATAATGTGACCTAAAAGCTTTCCTTCTTCAATACCTAAGATTGACTTAGCTGGATTCAAGGAAATGCCATATTTCCTACAACACTCAAATATCTGCATGAGATGACCAACATGGCTGGATCTTTCTTTCGAAAACACAGTAAGATCATCTTGGTAGATCTCAATGATTTTACCTATCAACTCCTTGAAGGCATAATCCATGGCCCTTTGGAAAATAGCTCCGGCATTTAAAAGGCCAAAGGGCATTCTCAGATATTCAAATGTGCCCCAAGGGGTTGTGAAAGTGGTTTTGTGTCTATCATCTTCTTGAATGACAACCTGGTTATAGCCTGAAAAACCATCAAGCATTGACATCATGCTCGATCCAGTGACCCGTTGGAGGAGGGTCTCCATGTTGGGGAGAGGGTAATTGTCCTTCTGACATGCTATGTTTAGATTTCTGAAATCTATACATATCCTTAAACTCCCGTTCTTTTTTCTAACTACCACTAATTTAGAACACCACGTTGAATGTCTCGTAGGAGCTATTATTCCTGCTGCTAACATCTTTTCTAGCTCCTTCTTTACAATGGATGCCAACTTAAGATTTATTTGCCTAAGTTCTTGTCGGAAAGGCTTGCCTTTTTGACATTCAGGTTCCAAGGGAATGGTGTGCTGAAAAACATCTTCCCTATATGCTTTAAGTTCGTCATAAGTGAAGGCAAAAACATCCCTATATTCTTTTACCAAGTTTATGAGGCTGTTCCTTTCCTTTTCAAAGGTACCTTTTCCAATTTTTATTATTCTTGGTTTTGTTTCCCTTCCAATGTTGATTTCTATGTACTCACCCAGCTTCATTTGTTCGACACTACTCTTTCTTCTATCATGTCTGTCAAAGATGTTCTCTAAGGCGACAAAGCCACATGTCACAGGATTGAAGCGGTTACCCTCATCCTGATATTCTTTACCTTCCTCATGTTCATTGGCTTTATAATTGGAAAATTCATCAATATGATTAATAAATTTCAATATTTGTTCATCATCTTGAAAAACCTGCCAATGTTCAATATTATCACGAATTGAAGGTCTGAAGTTAATTTCTAAAAGACAATCCCCCTCTAACATCTCATCTGATGGCTGAAGTGTTGAAGCTGCAAACGCTCGTTGGTCGGTGGCACTATTCTAATCTCTAGGGACTGCTTCTATATTAAGGGCATCAAAAAATTCCATTGTATCCCAAACTACATTTCTATACTTTTTTAATCTTCGACATTTACATACAAACTAACCCTTGACTTGTTGGACAATTAAGTCAGAATCCCCCTTAATACTAAGCAATTTGATCCCCATGTCCTTGGCAATCTCGATGCCTAGTAGAAGTGCCTCATACTCTGCCACATTGTTGGTTGCCTCAAACACTAATCTAAAAAGCAAAGTTAAAAACTTTACCCTTTGGTGAAATAATGACTATCCCAGCCCCTTTTCCTACTTTAGAAGAAGCTCCATCAAAGTTCATCCTCCACAATTCATTAAGTTTTTCATTTTTAATTTCTTCTTGGATAGGTTCTAAGAAAGTGGAGTTGATCTGGTACATCCCTAGTCCACTTGAGTAGTTGACATATTCATTTGATGATTTCCCTGGGCTTTCTACATGATATCTTTGTTCTTTCTCAGTATGTAACTTAACCAATGAATCTTCTGATGCAAGTACAGTGGCATATGTCCAGTCCATTTGGATGGATCCCCCTAAAGTGGCACCAAATTTTCTAGATAATAGCATTCCCCATTTATCTGGCACATCTATGACGAGGATATCCATGGTAACATGGATGTCCGGATACTTGGCTAATCTTACATACTGCCTTTCAATCATACCTTCAACTTTAACAGGTCTAGAGTCCATGGCACATACATTTTGGTAAGGGCGAGTGGTTCTAAGGCCAAGTTGTTGCATGACTTTCTTAGTCATAATATTGGATCCTGAGCCTGAATCTTGCATACAGTTGTGCAGGAGAAGATCAAAAATCATCAATGACATGTAGAAGGGCGGGTGATCTTCTTTTCTTGGGTCCCTAGTATACAAGATTACAGGGGGATCTCCACAAACATTTTCCTGACTGGGAGGAAGTTGTTCTACTGTATTGGCAAAAGTTACTTTCTTAGGAGCTATAGGTCTTTCCGGTGCAACTATCTTTGAGGTAGGGAGGGGATCATTATCAACCTGAGGCTCTAACATTTTTAACAATTTCTCTTTTTGTCCAAGAATTTTACATAACCGAAACTTTGGAGTTTGCCAACCAACTACCTAAATCAAAAGTTAGAGCAACAGAATCTAACTTATCATTTATTTCTAGAGGAATGTCAGAAATTGTTTCCTTTGAAGCAGTTTGGGTAGATGGTCTTTCTCTTGGTCTTCTTTGATATGTTATGCCCTTAAAGTTCTGAACGTTGTTGCTAGTTGAAGGCATCTCCCCATAATATTCAGTTAAGTAGTCAACCCCTTGATGAAACTGGTTGGCTTGATTCCAACTATCCTTATGGTCAATATAGATGTCTCCTACATTATGAATGAATTCAAGCTCGCTTGCAGATGTACTGGGACCACAACCCTCGGGATAACCATGTTCTTGAACATAACATGCATAATGGCAGCCAGACTCCTCATGGAAATCTCTGCATGCCCTACAAAATAGTTTGTAAGGCTCAACCACATTAGTAGCCTCTAGCTGATGAGGAGGCCTCTGCTCATGGTTGGGATTCTTTCTCTGCCATGTTTGCCTTGCAAGGAAGGGTCTAGGAGGTGGCGGAGGTTGAGTTCTTTCAACAGTTATGAACCTATTCTGAACCTCTTTAATCTATGCTAAGTGTTTCCTTTCCATGTCTAGCATTTTCTTAGTCAGGACCATGAGCTTCTTCTCATAAGCTTCGTGTGACGGCTCTTTCCCTTTAGGTTCAACAGTTTTAAGAGTTGATGATCTAGAGTAACTCTGGATGTTTGACTCTCCTGAAGACTGCATATTCTTATCAATTTTAATGGCCAAATTCTGAGCTTGAAGTAAAGTAGTCGGCTCCTTGTCTCTAATCTGGTACTAGATCTTGCCACTTAATGCTTCTATGTAATAATCCAAAGTGGAAGCTGCAGTAGGAGCATAAGTGGCAGGGATGGAATTTGACAACTTTGTGAACCTATTATTGAACTCATCCATGGTTTCCGTTTCAGATTTCTTCATACTAGTCAAAGCTGCTACTAGATGTCTAGGTTCTTTTTTACTGCCAAACTTTCCAAGGAAAGCAATCTTGAAATCTGCTATGGTAGTGAACAAGTTGTTTGGCAAATTATCATACCAATTTCCAGCTTTGCCATACAAAGACAGAGCAAACAGGGTCATGTAAACATCTTCATGTTTGTCCGCACCCCTGACATAAGAACCACAATGTCTGGAGAAATTCCTGATGTGCTGCTCAGCAGAGATGGAGGCATCAGTGCCATTAAAAGTTATAAGCTTGTCAATAGCCTTTTCGGGAATGTCATGAGGCTGACCTGGTATCTGAGTAAAGTTGAGTTGAGTAAAAAACTCACCCATTGTGTCAAGGAAACAGTTATTGTTTTGAAAATTTTCTAAGTTTTCTTGAAATAAAAAGTGGATGTCTAACATAGACTCAGATCCAAGTTCTACAAGGATCCTATGAGAAGCTAATTTGTTCAATCTCCTCCTATAGACTTTTTCAAAGTCAGAGATGAAATTGAGCAAACCTTCAGAGTTTCTTCTAGTCGAATACCTTGAGGTGTTAACTGACAATGGAGTCGCCAGGTGGATTCAAGTCTAATTTCGGAGAGTGATTGGACTAAAAATCTACCAAAAAAAAAGGGAAAAAAAGGTACAAAACTAAAAAGAAACAAAGGTCGTCCAGGAACAAAAAGATTTGTCCCCGGCAACAGCGCCAAAAGATGTTGTCCGCCGATTGCACACCAGCAGCAGAAATCTTCCGAAAGCTGTCTCCTCACTTAGGAAAGTGGGAGAGGTGTGACCTTGGGGGCAAGCACAGAGCAAGGTACTGTCACCTACTCCTAACTCCTCCGTTTAGGCTAACTCCTAACGAAACCAAGGGGGGTAGTACCTAACAAAGAGTTTTCTATGGCTCAATGTTTTAAGTTAAGTTTTTATGTTTGGATGCGGATGGGTGTTGTTTAGGAGTTATTATGATAAAAGATGATTTAAAATTATGAATTTTGAACACAAGACAAAAGCAATCCACGTTATTGTACTGGATTAAAAGATGAACAGTATATCAAGACTTGTGAGATAAAGATGCATTCACAGATAAATATTTTATAAGCTAAAGACAAATGATCCAGATGTAACAATCACGCATAAATTAATAGACCAGTGCCTTATGAAGTCAAAGCTCTGTAATGATTAAAGAGATAAAACCAAGTCCTGAAATAAAGCTAATGGATGTTATGCGAGTGCTCTTGGTATATTTTAAATGTTTTTTAAATGGTCTTGTTTAAAGCTTCAACGAAAGGTATCACAAGATCAGCCGGGAAAATCTTCCAACTTAATCCATTGGAGACATGACGCCCGCCCAGTATCTTAGGCTGGTATCGCGAAGATTGACCAGCTAGCTGAGACTCTAGACAACGGGGAGTTCCGGCGCCTTTACTAAGAATGACTTAGGAAGTTTTCTACAACGCTGGTGCATCGGTTATGGGGTAAAAACTTTATTAAGATGAGTCTTGTAAGATTAACAATCCAATGTCGTTTCTGGGTACTCCGATTTTTAGGTCGGTCAGAGCATACTCATGCAAGGAAACAACGAGATAAATTAATTAAGCGAGGAAATGTGAGTTGCAAAATTTTATTAAGTAAATTGATTAAAACCCTCCGACAGAGAGCGCTCTTGACTTTGTCTTATGACAGAAGTTCAAGAGACTTAGCTAAACTATATGCTTGATGCAAAGATATGCAGTGGGAATGCTCTCCGATAAAGAGTGCTCTTGATTTGGATTACGGCAAGTTCAAAAGACTTTAAATATTTATTAATTAACTTACAAAAATGTAAAAAAAACTAATCTACCCAAGAATCTCTTTCAGGTTTTTAGGCCCCAATCGGGAGAGCATGGGGGTAAGTAAAAATCGAAATAAAAGACAACTCTCCGATAGAGAGCACTCTTGATCCACAAAGTGAGATTCAAGAGATTTCTACTTTAAACAGTTGATTTACTTATTGAAACATAAAAAATTAAGAGATGAAGTAATCAACTTAGTTAATGAAGCAAAATGGGCTAATCTAGCAATTAGTATTCTAAGAAAGATAATGAGATTATTCTAAGCACAAGCACATCTAATCTAATAAGCACATAAAAAATAAGAACACCACAAACCTCCCCAAATGGGGGAGGTTGAGAGTGGGGGCTTAAAAACCCCACTCAAACAAAAAGATAAACTTTATTGAGATTTACAATTTGCCTTGGGAATTCAACCCTTGAAAGGACTTTTGAAATAAAGCTAGAAGACTAACATGAAACTTTATTAGTGGATTTTATGTAAAAAGGAGAGTGATTTATCTTTTTTGTTGAGAACCTTTTCTTCAAACCTACAAAGAGAAAAAGAAGAAGAAGATAGAAAAGAGCAAAAAGAGAGGAAAAGAGGGCTGAAACAAAGGAGGAAAAGAGGGGCAAAAGGGAGGAACAAAAAACAGGAAATTGGGTGCAAAAGAAAGGAAGAATAGGGCAGCGAACTAAACAATCAATGAGCTGCAAAAAATGGTAAAAACGGGACAGCGATAAGAGAGAAAAGTGGCTGCAAAAAAAATGAAAAAAAGAGGGCAGCAAAGAAAACCAAGAAGAAAAACACACAATAAGGCAAAAGGAGGTCAAATCCAACCTAGAAGAAGGGGAAAAAATCAACCAATAATCAACAAAAGGTGGGATCAACCTCCGAACAAGGTGACCACTAGAAGCACTAGTCCCGAAACTGTCCAGACTAGCTGGATGTACGCAAGGATGCTAGTGGGGAAAGAGAAGTAGCCACAAAATTATGTGGCACTTGGGATCAAATCCCAAGCTACTTTCTCAGGTCAAAACGAACATGAGACACATGGAAATGTTGAGAAAGGAGAAACTTAGATTAAACTTGAGAAAACCGAAAAAGATTTATTTTACTTGATGGATGAGGCAAAGAAATTGTGCTTCTCGATTTTCCTGAAAGAGAATGACCTCTTGTGGAACCTACAGAATGAATGTTAACCATAAAAAAGCCCCTGTATATCGGACAATACCTGAAAGCACACAGTCTTCAAGAGAAAAGGATAGATTATATGAAATAGTGCTAGATTGTTAGCCTTCAAAATTTACACAATCAAATGCTTAAGAATCCATAAAGAAAGGAACAAAAAAAGGTATCACCTCACACGGTAAATCATGACCAACATAGAGCTTCCACTTTGACCTCCAAAGTCATCAACTTTATTAAATCTTAAACAAAATATTACAATAGAAATTCTCTAGAGTTTCTATGCCAAAAATTTGATCCCAATAGAGCTCAAGGAGCCTCTATTTATACAAAGAGAGAAGGCTAGAACCCTAAAACCAAAAACCCAAACCTAACCGGCTCGGCACATAGCTGAGAACCCAGACCTGAAAATAAGTTGGTGTGAGTGAGGGGTGGTCTCCACCTAGGCAAGGCGCCCCCACTCCCAACCCTAAATCTCAAAAATCAACCAAGTGGAAGCCCACACGTGTGAGGGCGCAACCATCAATGAGAGAGGGGCGTGAGCACTGTGAGGAGGTGTGAGAGCTTGAAGAGGTGTGGACTGAAGATGATAGGTGCCAAAACCCTTAGGGTTTGCACCAAACACTACCTGTATTTATTTCCCAGCTTCGTAACGATCACCAGACCAATGATTGCTCTCCACATCACCAAATTCATGAGTTTAGCTGGAGATGACAAGTCTGCTAACTGAATGTACCTTTAATGCTCTCCGATTGTAGACTGAAGAGGACTTGTGCCGAGTTGAATCATCATAAATGCCCAATGCCATGTCATTTAGCCTTTTATTTTATTCAATTTGGTTAATTTTGGAGAGTTTTTTTATTTTCTCCAAAATATTCATTTTTAATATTTTAATTAATAATTTCTCCGTAAATGACTTTTTTGAGAAATTATTAATTATGAGGCCGTATGAACTTCTGAAACTTGGAGATAGCTAGCTGGCTGATCATGAATGATTTTTGGCTTAAGGTTAGAGCCTTCAATCACTGAATTCGAGTTCCGGATGACTGACTTATTACAAAATTAAAGTTTCCATTTAAATTATGGAAAAGTTTAATTAAAAACTTACAAAAAAAAAAAAATCCAAAATTTGACGCGTTCGGTAAAAAAAATTTCAGAATTTTTTCTAAGGGTCCTAGTGACTTAAGACATGACCATAGTCTATTCTAATAATGTCTAGTAGGTTTATACATACTCAGTTGGGCTCTAATAACCCCCCAAGGCCCAGAATTCAAAATCAGGCATTCCAGCTTTGGAGGAAGCGGGAGAAAACCTCGTCGATTATACTCTGCTATAGGCAAAGCATAATTGTCAAGGGCAAAAAACTCCCTGGAATACCTTAGTTGAAATTCTACATCTTAGGAGACTGAACCACTCAAAACACCCTTCTAGCACATTTTATTACAACCCCGCGGGGCCATGGTCATAATTACTTAAAACAAAAACTGACTAGCCAAAACTGGATAAGCACAAAGGCGGATCATCTAATACACTGGAAACAAACATTTATCATGTTTGTCAAATGGCGGCTCCTAAACTAATCCAACTATGGTACAAATAAGTTGGCAACAGAGTCTTTGGGGGCAAGTCTCGAGTCAGGTACTGTCACCTGCTCCTGACTCCTCCGTTTAGGCCACTCCTAACGGAGCCAAGGGGGGTAGTCCCTAAGAAAGAGTTGCTAAGGCTCTTGTTTGTTAATGATTGAATGATCAGAGTGTTTGTTAGGAGTTTTGATAAAATCAACAAGTACTGCAATATTAAAACATATAATTCATCAACATGATAATAGCATTCACAACAATAATGACTAGAAGCAAATGATAAACAATGATAATATAGCCAATGCCAAAAATGGAGTCGAAAGTAATGCTACTAAAAATGAAATAATGTTGTGCAGTGTATCTTGATTAATTTAAGATTTTAAGCTATGAGTAAATTTAAGGGAGGGGATTTTCGATATACCGAGAGGTACCTGGGAATATGTCCGGATTCTGAGAAAAGTGCGCTCTGCACAGGGGAATGTGGGCTAGATGGAGTCATGGGGGGTGTTCAACACCACACCAACAAGGATGAAGCCTAACTGGACCCCACAGTCACTTTCTAGTTGTTCCCGCTTTCCTTAGAGACTTTTCCCATTGTTCCTTAAGTTCGTTACACCGGATTTTCGTAATGTTTTAAGAGTTGTAAATTTTATTAATATGGGTTGATTAATTAGATGTGAGAAATCAATTATTGTGCATTCCCTCTTTTGATTATCCCAAAGCTCAGGGAAAACCTGCGATGGGAAAGAGCATACACCGGAATGGCAAATTGTATTCCAAATTGATATTGTCAAACAAAAAAGGCTAAAACCAATCTATACAGCCCTTTAAGGGCGGATTGTGTGCTTGTGATTTATTCTAAGCAGTGTATCATTTTTGCATATAAGGAAACTACAGTCAAGGATCTCTTTCGGAACAAAGCCTTACTCGAGAAGTCAAGACTGGGTTAGATCTAAAAGTATTAAAACTAAAGATTTTAATGTAACCTTTAAAATAAAATATAGCCAGATAACACAAGCAAAACTAATCAAAAACTTTTAACTGAAAGAAGGAAAGGAAAAGCCAATCACATCAAAGGACGATAGAGACTTCCCCCAAATGGAGGAAGAGGGGTGTGGGAGTCGTTATCCCACTTGCTCTTTTATTATTTGTTACAATCAAAATTCTTGAAAAGTAAGACACTTTTTAACCCTTGAAAATGGGTCAAAAGGGCTTAAAATTGTTGCCGAGAAGAAGAGGAATCAATTGGGGGGAGGTAGGATTGAGTATGGATGCTCTGGATGGCTTATTATTCAAAAATTCGATAGGATCTCTCTCTTTTTCCATAGACCTACTAAAAACCAGCAAGCTTAAGATGCCAAATTAGTGGGTTAGATGCTAAAATACACTAAAAATTTACACTACTTAGTACTTGCAAAAATTTGGTATTTCAAATACTAAGAAAATGATACTATAACTAATCCCTTTGATGCTAAATAAGTGACTTTTAGATCTGTCATGCACAAGCCTTTTAGAAATAAAAACGTTTGACTTCGGGCATTAGATCTATGGTTGCAACTTTTCAAAATAAAGGTAACCAAAAAAAGATAGTAGTTTTTTAATGAGGTGGAAGGCCTCAACCCCAGCTGCTGAATCTTTTTTGTTTTTGATAAAAAAGGAGTGCCTAAAATTGCAAGACTAGTTAGATCCACAAAAATGTATTGAAAGAGAGCAAGATGCAACCGAGCTCAGAATCTCCTTCAACCTAGATGACCTGCCAAGCTACAATCACACTAAACAAAAGAGATCAATCTAGTATATTATGTTAGGAGAATTAAGAAAAGTATAAGTATTTTCGACTACAATCTACTACTCCCGATCTCAAATAACACAACATAAACAAGCAACTTGGGTCTTCAAATGCTTTCCCAATGGACTAGAAATAGCCTTCTTATGCTAGAATTGATCTACAACTTGAAGAAAGTAAAATTGCAGCTAGTTAAATTTCACCTCGATAATACATGGACAACATCACATCCATGAAAGTTCTTGCACAGTTCAGACCTCCAAAGTCTCAATTTTATTCATCAACAATACAACAATAGTACATACAGGAGCAGAGATTTCTTCTAGCGTCCAAAATGAGGAAGAAGGCTTCACTTAAATAGAAATTACAAACTCTCGGGGGGCAACCACAAACTGAAGATGACACAGTGTGAGCTTGAGTTCATAGAGATAAACATGGGATTTGCTTGGAGTCTAAGTGGAGTTTGTTTCAAAGAGGATGTGCCACCTCTCGCCAAAGAGATGCACCCTCATCCTTAAGTTCAACCAACTCACCACATTTTCCACCCATACAAAACGTGAGCCAATAGAGATGCACACTCCTCGATCTTTAACTCATTCACTGCCTTTCCCAATCAACACAAAATCACGAGCTTGATTATTGGGATGGGGTTGCTTGATTAATGGAAGAGATTGTGTTGATACTCCAAGTCACTCCACGCCAAAGAGATGATGTCAAACCATCCAATGAGGGCCCACATTTGATCACGCGCAAGCTTGAAAAGAGGGCGTATATCCAAGGTTTGTATGATGTGAAGGATGGTGCACTTCAACCATTAGCATGATTCGCTACTCTCCAATGAAATCCACATAATCTTCCACTTACCATACAACATGCACCACATGGATATGTCACACGTGAGCTTGAATATGGAGCGCATCCCTTTATTTAGTTTGATTCGCTAGCCTTCAATTTAATGTCTCCAACATGACGCTTTATCCTAAAGTTTAATGTGCCTTTAAATAAAAACAAGAAACGGCACTTCCTCCATGTCATTCCATTAAGATTTGACTTGACTTTTGACTTTTGACTTTAGTGCATTTTGTCGCATTTTAGCATTTTTTTGCCACTTCGTCGCACCGTTAGAGGAATAATGCCATACAGGCTAATTTAGTCACCCGGAGCATAAGAAAAGTGGGTCCTAGGATAAAGATGATGCTTTGTGTGAAAACGAGCATCCCCACGCCAAAATCAGTCTCTGGATCACACTTTTATTGCATTTCAAATTTTCCATTTAAACCATTAAAAAATGGCCTAAAATTGCGGAAAATTTTATTTTCTCGGAATTGAACAAAAATTCAGGGGGACCTAGAACATGTCCATACAACTCAACACCGATGCCTAGCATGCTTATATATATTGACACGTGAACTTTAATAACCTCCCAGGGTTTAACCACCAAGACGAAAATTCCAGCTTTGGAGGAGCAATGAAAAACTCGAAAATTATACATTGTTTATTCAGCATTGCATAATTGATAAGGGAAAAACATCTTGGAATGATCAGATTGACGTCTAAGCCCTAGGAAGCCAAGTCCTTTACAAAAAGATTGCCATGCTAACACATTTACTACAAAAAACCCCGCAAGGTATGAACATGCATTTTATTAAAAAAGGGACCACAACTGGTCCTGATGAACCATGGAACCTTCTGAGCACTGACAATGAACAACTAGCTTGTTCATGACTTTGGCGGCTCACTGGAAATCCACTAAGTGCAAAATTAGTTGATAACATGAGCAAAGATTGCATTAAATAATTCGACACATTTAAAAGAAAATTGGTCAAAACACCTCTTCACAGATTCTCCAACTGATCGAATAAATTTCATATACGCATAGATGCATCCAATATAGTAATCAGGGTTGTGTTGGCAAACCCAAGAGGAGGAGTTGATCACCCTTCTGCATATGCCAGTTGGAAATTGAACAAAGCATAATGAAACTACTCAACTATGAAAAGAGGACTGGGGACGATATTTGCACTCCAAAAGTTCATACACTATCTGTTGGCCAACCCCTTTGTGTTTTATGATTATCTGACCAATGACCACCAAGCATTAAAATATCTTATCAATAAGCATGTACACTGAGAAAGAATTTCTAGATGGCTTCTGCTCTTCTAAAACCTTAAATTTGAAGTTATAGTTCAACCAAGAAAAGCAAATGTCGGTCTTGATCATTTATCACAAGTCAAAACGAGGGGAAAAGCAATAGGAATAGATGATGACCTCCCAGATGCCCACCTCTTCAAAGTAACAATTGCACCAAAAGAACTCGCAAAAATTATCCAATTCTTACAAAAAGGGAAGGCCTCTAAAGCAATGACTGAAAAGAAAAAGAAAGTACTTGCAACGAAAGTTGCACCCTATAAACTAATAAATGAGTGCCTGTATAAAATTGGACCAGATGATGTACTAAGATGTGCACTTGAACATGAAAGAGAGAAAATAATAGAATAAGCACGCTCTGGCCCAACAGGGGTTCTCTTTCGTTTCGATACCACAGCAAGGAAGATTTTACATATAGGATTCCAGTGGCCCTCATTAAACAAAGGCTATAGATAAAAAATCAACAAATGTGACAAATGCCAAAGGTTGGGGAGACCACTGAAGAAAGATGAGATGCCCCTGGTTTCAATCAACCTAGGTCTCCCTTCCGAATTTTGGGGCATTGATTTTTATTGGACTTTTTCCTAAAAAAGGAAAAAGGACAGGGTCTAGATACATTATTACAACAGTGGAGTACCTCACCAAATGGGTAGCAGCAAAGCTAGTCAATACTTGTACTAAGGTGATTACAACTAAGTTCCTACATAAGAATATTATTACAAGATTTGGTTGCCCATTAACAATAATAAGAAACTAGGGAGCTCACTTTGTTAACAGTACCGTAGAAGTAAAATCCATGATCAACCATAAAAAGAGCCCTATCATCCACAAGCAAATGGGGGTGCGGAATCATCACCAGTGGAATGTGCTTTTATATAATTTTAAATTTTAAACTTTCCCCAACCCCCCTTTTTATCTTTCTAATCCCTAAATTATGGAATTTTTAATAATCTTTAACCTTTTTTTTCATTTTTTACTAACAATTCAACCCTAACGGCTCTTTTTCCTATCCTACTTATCTAACACCTCTCTACTCTTTTACAACCTATTCAGCGTCTTTTTGCCCCTAAAGATGGGTGGAGTGTGTTGAAACTTTACCCAGGAAGTGTTTGTCCATTCATGCCTTGGGGTGGACAGGGACACTTTAAATGTGGTCCCTAGCTTATTTTTAAAAGTGCGAATGACTTTGTTTAATAAGGTGACTTTTAAAGTGAGTTTGAGTCATTAATGATTTTAAAGTGACTTTATGAGAATTAAAAGGTGGGTGAATAATAAATTCTCATTTAACATTCAAAAAGCGATTTTTAATGAGAAAGTGAGATGAGCCCTAGATCTCATTTACTTGGCTTTTAATCTAAGCCATTGATTTGGAAATGGAAGTTACTCAAACAAAAAGGCTAAGAAAAGGCAAACCTATCTCATTGTTCACATTTCCAAAGAGAGAGTTTTTGGAGTGAGGAGAGAACAAGAGAGAAAAGTCATATTCTGAGAGAGAAAGGAGACAAACCCTTGCACGAAAATCAAGAAGATTTAGCACGGCATGATTCCCAAGAAGTGGGCATTTTACAGAAAATATGTACAGAAGCATTAAATGAGGTCGTACAGCACAAATTCCAAGGTGACCGTACAGCAGCAGGTACAGCATTAAATGAGGTTTGTATAGGCACGATTTTCAAGGCAGATTGAAGCTGCATTTATTGCAGACCGTACAATCTGAGTTTGGCACAAATTTCGAGGACCATACAACAATTATTGCAGACTACTGTGCATTTATTGCAGCCGTACAGCAGTCCACACATGTGGGTCATACAACAGATTGTGGGCACAAATTTCGAGATGAGATTTGGAAATTTTCAGCAGGTCATTCAGTGATTGTTTGACACAAATTTCAAGGCATTTTGGTTGAGATAAGTACTGCTGTAAATTTTATTTAGTTTGTCTGAAGAAATAAAAATCTCTCTCTAAAGAACAAGTATTCCCTTCAGGGTTTTTCCTGGACCATTTTGGTCAAAAATCTGTCTTAGTTTTTCATGTGTGTTGACTGAAATATTTTTCTGCGTAAGAAAAGTAGGGCTGACATAAGAATTTCTGAGTTGAAAAAGTTGAAAAAAATATCTCAAGTGTTTTAAGTTTTCAGTTAAAACTTTAATTTTTTATGAACATGCATGATGGGGTTTGGGCATTAAACCATATGCAGTGAACTGAAACTGAAATCGGGTAGGGGTAACAAAAATTTTCAGAGTGTCCACCCGAAACGTCGAGTACACTAATCCACAACACACTGCAATCCAAAAACAAACATAACAACATACTTTATGTCAATGCAATTGTACAATTTGGAGTTGGGGAATTCTATGTAAATGTTGTTATGTATGTTGCCTCTGCTTTGACATTATTATCTGCACTCTATTATTGTCTATCATCTCTTCTCCATTGAACAACTCTATCATAACCTCAAGCCTTTGTAGATTTATGGTTGTCCACCGTAATTTCCTAGAAAATAAGCAAGGAGCAACCCTAGTAACTCAAGGCATGTTCTAAATCGTCGTCTCTTATCAAAAGGTTCTAAATCGTCATCTCTTATCAAAAGGTGAATAGTAAACACCAGCATTCCCTAAAAAAAAGCAATCTATACTAGTACACTACGATTCATGATTATTTATCTATTGTTTCTGACTTTGCTTTTTAAATCCAAAACCAAATAGAGAAGGTGGCTATGAAACTGCCATCTCGAGCATTGGATTGGCCACTAGGCAATGTTGTTGGACAATTAGTCAGGTCCCAAAAGAGAGGCATCAAGATAGCAAACACTCTAGGCCCAACCACACCAAAGAGGCCAAGACAACTCTATAGCTTCAACATGCTCAAGAGGTTGAGTGAACTAGGAGGTAGCAACATCAGCAACTAAATAAGAATAAATTATTAAATTCTCGATATTTAATTCAGTCATATTGGAGTCCTAGAAGCGAAAAGACTTGAACAAAAAATGTGATGATTGAGATACCTTAGTACCAAAGCCTCCAACAAAAGACACATGTGGTGATACTGACACAATCAAGATTTTACACCCTCACTTATCATTGTGTCATCTCCCTGTGTTGTGTTTTCTCTAATCTGACCAATCATTATTTTTGTATCTCAACAAAATCATTTTTTGGATTTAGTAAGCAACCTTTTATCTTGAAAACTTTTTTTTTAAGGCAATTGACTATCATAGCCCTACTATTCAATGCCCCCAACCCTATTCTCAAATAGACTACAATGGAAAACCCTGAAACAATGCCCATGAAAACTTTCGATGAGGTTGTTAGAGATTTGTGATACCAAATACGCCAACTTAAAGTTCAGCACACTCCTTTAGCCAGAAGACAAAATAAGGTTGGAGTCTATTGCATCCCAAAAGGAGTTTGCTTCTAGACAAGCTCAAGAAGACCAAAGACTCAACTGAGAACATGCAACAAAAGTTGAAACAATTCTAGAACAAGATTTGATTACATGAGAAAAAATAAATAATGAGCCCCTTCCCATAGGAGTAGGTGTGCATCAATATACCAATGGAAAAAGACACTAATGATACCCCTTCTTGTGGATGACCTACCCCCAACCCACCCATAAAACAAGTCTTCCAAGCCAACAACAGTTGGTGTAACTATTATGCATTGTAGTTTTTATTAGGAAAATGATGCCTACCAAAAAGTGTAATAATATGTATATTTTTTAGCTCTCGAACTACCCTGGAGAACTTTTGTGCACACCAGTCTCCTGCCCTTGTATCTTTCTTCCTATCTATAATGCTTCTATAACCAAAATGGGCACTATTGTCCGCCGATTGCACACCAGCAGCAAAAATATTCCGAAAGTTGTCTCCTCACTTAGGAAAGTGGGAAAGGTGTGACCTTGGGGGCAAGCATAGAGCTAGGTGCTATCACCTACTCCTAGCTCCTCCATTTAGGCTAACTCCTAACGAAGCCAAGGGGGGTAGTCCCTAACAAAGAGTTTTCTATGGCTCAATGTTTAAGTTAAGTTTTAAATGTGTTGGATGCGGATGGGTGTTGTTTAGGAGTTACTTGTGATTAGAAATGATTAAGTTTATGAATGTGACACGTAAATCAGAGCAATCCACGTTGCTAGCAAGAGACTGAAAGATAAGCAAATACTCCAGACTTATAACTTAAGCATTCAGATATAATCAGCAAAAATAGACCATAGACAGTTGATCAAGATAGAAGATTACTCAATTATAACGAAAGACCAGTGCTTTATGGAGTCAAATAAATGCGTGAAATAAAGTCTAGGAATTAAGCTGGTGAATGTTAGGTTTTGCAAGTGCTCTTGGTAGAGTTTAAGAATTTTAAAAAATGCTCTTGATTAGGGTGTCAACGAAGGTTTGTCAAAGCCGGGAGACTCTTCTAAGTTTCCTCCGTTTAAGGCATGTCGGGCCCGCCCAGTATCCCAGGCTGATATTGTCAAGTGACCAGCTAGCCGGAAATCTAAGACAGCGGGAGGTTCTGGCGCCTCTAATAGGAAGTACTTTGGAAGGATCCCTACAACGTCGGTGCGTTGGTTACGGGTGTTTAAGGGTTATTAAATTACTCTTGTAGGGTTTAAAGATCCAGTGTCGTTTCTGGGTATTATGATCTAGGATCGGTCAGAGCATACTCCGGCAAGGAGGGAAGGGAGTTAATTAATTAAAGGGGTATGTGTGTTGAAGATTTTATTAAAACAATTAATTAGACTCTCCGACAGAGAGTGCTCTTGACCCCATCTTATGACAGTGGTTCAAGAGACTTGGCTAATCTATATGAAGCTAATGCAGGGATTGTGCAAACCTAGGATGCTCTCCGATACAGAGTGCTCTTGACTTGTGTTTTTGCAAGTTCAAGAGTCTTAAATAATTAATTGATTAAACAGACACAACAATTAAGATGAAAGTGGTTTATTAAACTCTCCGACAGAGAGCACTCTTGATCCACCTTATGGTGAGATTCAAAAGATTTTGGTTCCTTTTATGATTTGACAATTATATAACAAGATACCAAAATGCAATAATAAATCTAGCAATTAGTGTTTATGCTAAGGAACAACTAGCAATTAGTAAAAAATGGAAACTAAGACTAAGCAAAGAACTAAACTAATTGCTTAAAGGAAACTACACTAAAAAAATCATGAAAAATGACACAACACCCTTCCTCCAAATAGGGGAAGTATAAAAGAAAGGAGACCTGCTCCCATTAGCCCTTTTTATTAGTTTTTTACAATGATGATGTATTCTTTGCTTCTTGGAAGAACAGGTAAAGAAGGGGATTGAGAGAAGAGGGAGAGAGTCTTTTTGTTCTTTTGCACTCCTTGCTTGCTTGTGGCCTTTGGGCTCTCCTTCACCTGCCTGAAACTAAGAGCTCTAGACATACACTTATTATAGGATTAGTTGATAAAAATAACTTGAAAATAAATCTACGAACTAGATAAAAACAACTACCCAAACTTACCAAAAAGAAGGGAGAAGAGGAAAGAGAAAGGCAAGGCAAGAGAGGGGGAAAGGGAGTGGAAAGAGGACAAAAAGAAAGTCAAAGAAGGCTGGAAACTAAAGGAAAAAGAGGGCTGCAAATCAGAGAAATAAGGCTACAAATGAGGGTTAAAAAAGGCTTAAAGTACAGCCCAAAAGATGGCCCAAAAAGAGGATGGAAAGGGGCTGCAAAAAGTGGAAAAAGGAGGCAAAAGAGGGTTGTCCAAAAGGCTAAAAAGTGGGGAAAAGTGGACAGTGAACTAAGGGAAGAAATGGCTGCAAAAAGAAGGCCTAAAAGGCTGCAAAAAGTAAACAAGGCAGCCAACCGAGGCAAAGGCTAAGTGAATGAATGTTCACTTTAGCCAAAATGTGCCCTAATCCCAAGAAAATAAAGAGTCTATAAAAATTTGAGAGATGAATAATATGAAAGAAACACTCAAACCTGTGGTACTTTGACGACGTTTGGATTCTTTTGGATCTTGAAAATTTGGAAGTTTCCTTGGCTTCGAGAGGAGAGGATGCACCTGAGCTCGAACTCCTACTCGTTTCAATGAGATGACCTGCACAATTTCAACTCAATACTTGCAAACAATGGATTAGATCATATATGTTTGGTAAATAAAAATATAAAGAGCATGTCATACAACTGAATAATCGATGCTACTTTAATTCATAGAAACAAAACCATTAAAAGATCAAATTGTAACATCAAATGATCAATCTTATGTGCTTATAGAAGCCTTCTAAAGCATGAGCTATTATCCAATCCTAAGCAATAAAAGACAAAAATTGAAACATTTCACCTCATTTGCCAATTGTTCATCCAGATTCACACACCATGTATGCCTCCAAAGCCTTAAAATTTTATTCCAGGGTTGCAAAAGCAACAAGCATTACAGTATTTTACCAGAGGTTCTTTGCATAAAGATCCATCCTAATAGAGCTGAAAGAGCCTCTATTTAACAAATGAGAGAGTGCTAAAACCCTAAAACCAATCCTCATAACCTAACCAGCTTGGCCACCTAAACAGAAGAGCCAGACCTAAATCGGAGAACCGGGAGTGAGGGGAGGCCTCCACCCAGGCAAGGCTCCCCCACTCCAACCCTGAACCATCAAATCTAGCCACACGTGTGGAAGGCGCAACCTGGAGAGAGAAGGGCGTGAGCTATTGAAGGAGCCATCTGAAATGTTGGTAAACCCACCTTTTAGGTCTGGAAGGAGCATCAGCTAGGTTTGGGAAGCCTACTGATGGTGTAAGCTTCAGTCTTCACCTCGATCAAATCACCGGACCAATGAGTGCTCTCCATCTCATCTTTAGCTAAAGATGACATGTCTGCTAACTGATAATAAATTAATTGCTCTCTTAATGATGACTGAAGCTAAGTTATGATAACTCCAATCATCATAAGTGCTCCATGAGATGTCATTTAGCCTTTTACTTCACTGAATTTGGATTAATTTGGAGAGTTTTAATTTTCTCCAAAATAATCATTTTTTAATAAAAATTCATTTTTTTACTCAAAACTGACTTTTTTGAGAAAAAAGACATTATGTGTCCGATTGTTGATCTGAAAGTTGGTTTTGACTGGTTGGCTGATCAAAAATGATTTTTGGCTTAAGGTTAGAGCCTTCAATCACTGAATTCGGAGCCTAGATGACTTATTTACCACGAACGGGTTTTTTCCATTTAATTTATGGAAAAATTAACCCAAAAAACTTAGGAAAAGTAATTAAAAATTTTAAAATTTTAAAAATAATTTTTTCCCCGTTCGAAAAAGATTTTTTTGAAAAAAATAAATTATATGTCCAGATGACTTAGGACATGACCATGATCTATCTAAAAAATGTCTAGTAGGTTTATAACACTCAGTTGGGCTCTAATAACCCCCCAAGGCCCAGAATTCAACATCGGGCATTCCAGCTTTGGAGGAAGCGGGGGAAAACCTCGTCAATTATACTCGACTGAAGGCAAAGCATAATTGTCAGGGGCAAAAAACTCCCTAAAATACCTTATTTGAGATTCTACGTCTCAGGAGACCCAACCACTCAAAAATACCCTACTAGCACATTTTATTACAAACCCCGCGGGGCCATGGTCAAAATTATTCAAATGAAAAACTAGCTAGCCAATATTGGCTAAACATGAAGACGAATCAACTGATACACTGGAATAAGACATTGAACATGTCTGTCAACCGGCGGCTCCTCGGGTAACCCAACTATGGTACAAATAAGTGGATAACATCTGGCTCCAACTGCGGGACGTGTGCTCGATCTAGTCTGTTATGCAAGGAGAGCATACGAGAACCCCAGAATCTCTGGTTTCCATATCCTGTAAAAACATCTCAACTTGACAAGAAAACCTTAGTAGCACAAGTTTCATGAAAAAAAGCCAATGATCCAAAAGTTGCTTTATTCAAAGAAAAAACTTCACTGAAAAATTTATTTATTTCTAAGTACATAAATAAAAATGTTGAAGTAAACGCTCACTTTAAAGAGCCTATTTTCCTACTCTAAGCATGATACATAAAAGATTAGGTGTAATCATAGATCCAGTGTAACCACCTAAGCATTTTATTACTCTAAAAAAGTTTTGCCATGTCTTTGGTTACCAGTCAAAGTAAGGACACAATTTCCAGAAAATGCAAACCTACATGATGATCCAGAATGGGCGGGCTGGATGGGGAATCATAGGCATAAATAATGTCGTCAAACTTCTTGCCAAACTGGTAGGTGCTTGCGCAGGCTACTTCTATCCATGACAGGATAGCGCTGATATACAAATCAAGATGATGCAGTAGGTCGACTACTCCATCATGCTAACCATCAAGGCTTATCAAATAATAACTCGTTGTATAAGCCCCAAGCTACTCTAAAACATAAGGAACATCTATATGCACTTGACTGAGGTGAGTTGACTAGTGTGCTTGGTTTCTGGAGATCTCAAGTCTTCACCTTCCAAATCAGACTTGCAAGATTCAGCTTCTGCAGCTTCCAGTTGTTTTCTGGTGCAGCTGTCAAAGTAGGGTTTGACTTTCCCGAAGACTCATTCACCCAAAAACCTCGATTCTAGACTCAATAGATGCGCTCTAGGAGGGCGCAACTTTCTATGCAAGCAGTTTTCCGAAAATCAAAAAATTTTCCGAAACCCTAATTTCTTCCGGGGAGAGAGAGGGCTTTTTTTTCACCTTGTGAAAGTTATTCTATTCAAGCTAGCTCTGATACCATGCTAAAATTCCATATGCTAAGCTAGATTATCAACATTTAATTTCAATTTCATAACAAAAGCATATAGACAGGATCACTAAAAGAAACAGTATCACAAGAACAACACAAATTTATCCTGGGAAAACCCTAAAGAGAAAAAAACCAGCAAAAGCTTCCTCAATATAGATGCCCCAAAAAGATAAAAGGTAAAACCAAAAGACTGATCCTCCTCCTTCTCCAACTACAGCTCTTTCTCTCTCTCTCTCTCTCTAATGCGCTACACAAGTGAGTGTGTGTGTGTTACAAATGAGGAGCGCCTCACCTCTATTTATATTCTTTCGTTCACTTAATATTTAACCCTGTCATGTAGGCTCGAGTAAACTTGTAGTCTCGAGTAACCACAACTGGGTTAACCTAATATAATAATACATTTCGGAAGGTACTAATGACCCGACTTACAACGGAGGGGACTTCCTCATGACTCTTAGTAATTCTCCCGATAGGAACATCAGGGTACAAAGTAATACAAGTAATTCTCCCGATAGGAACATTGGGGACCACAAAATATATTCAGAATATTCTTCGAAGTTACAATAACTCAACACTCCCCCTTAACGAGAAGGGTATTCTTCAACAACATCAACAACAACAACAGTAGGAGAGAGAAGGCATCATCAACATCATTGGGGTGATACATCTATAAATCATTGGAAGCTTTTCATCATATATTCTTCATCTTCAATCTTCAACAACAACAACACTTTGACCGCTCAATTGATCAGCAACATCTTCATCAGCTCTTTGACCTTTTGATTAGCAGCATCATCATCAACACTTTGACCTTTCGATCAGCAACATCATCATCATCATATTCTGAACTTTCGACCAGCATCATCATCATCTTCATACTCTAAACTTTCGATCAGCATCATCATCATCATCATAGTCTGATCTTTCGATCAGCAACATCATCATCATCACACTCTGATCTTTCGATCAGTAGCATCATCATCATCACACTCTGATCTTTCGATCAGTAACATCATCAGCAACAGCAGCAACCGGCAATCCACAACACGAAGACGAAAGTCTTCAGATCACTTTTGGACTTAAAGTCCAAGGATGATACAATCCTACCACATTCTCGACAGCCGAAACCACCGGATACAATTACGGGATAATCACTCCCTATCACTTTCGGACTATGTCCAAGTATGATGCAATCCTACCACATTCACGGGGACCGAAATCTCCGGATACATTTTGAACAAAAGTTCAGGGATGATGCAATCCCACCACATTCACGAAGACCGAAGCCTCCGGATACATTTTGAACAAAAGTTCAGGGATGATGCAATCCTACCACATTCACGGGGACCAAAGCCTCCGGATACATTTTGAACAGAAGTTCAGGGACGATGCAATCCCACCACATTCACAGGGACCGAAGCCTTTGGATACATTTTGAACAGAAGTTCAGGGATGATGCAATCCCACCACATTCACGGGGACCGAAGCCTTCGGATACATTTTGAACAGAATTTCAGGGATGATGCAATCCCACCACATTCTCGAGGACCGAAGTCACCAGATCATTTCTGGAAAAATGTCCCGGGATGATACAATCCCTCTTCATTCTCGAGGACCGAAGTCACCGGATCACTTTAGGACAAATGTCCAGGGATGATGCAATCCCACTGCTAAATCACTACTCCCCCTTTCGAGGAAGGTCTTTTTGAACAACACAAATCTTGTCACAAAAGTATTCGAACTTTACCCGAGACAGAGGCTTCATCAACACATCAGCAACTTGTTCATCAGTACTCACATACTGGAGCTTTATGGCTCCCTTCTGCATCATATCTCGAATGTAGAAATACCGGATTTCTATGTGCTTCGATCTGTCGTGGAACACTGGGTTCTCTATCATCTTTATACAACTTTGGTTATCACATAGAATCACGGTACTATCCAACTCTAGGTTGAATAACCCTAACATCAGCTTCCGAAGCCATATTGCTTCACAACTAGCAGAGCAAACTACTATATATTCTGCTTCGGCCATGCTAAGAGCAACACTGGACTGTTTCCTGCTAAACCATGAAATCATAGTAGATCCCAAACTATAACATCCACCTGATGTGCTTTTCCTGTCTAGGACACTTCCAACCCAATTTGCATCTGTGTAGCCATACAATCTGTACTCATGGCTTCCATCATAGTATAGAACAAAGTCTATAGCCCCTTTCAAAGATCTCATCACATGTTTTGCAGCTACCAGGTGAACACGTCTAGGTTGAACTAGATATTGACTCAGAGTGTTCACAGCAAAACAAATGTCAGGTCTGGTATTTGTTAGGTACATCAATGACCCAATGATCTGTCTGTATTGAGTCACATCCACTAACTCTGATGAGTCATCAGCTAACAACTTCAGGTTGGAATCCATGGGTGTGGCCATGGCTTTGCATTCCAACATATCGAATCTTTTCAATATATCTACTACATCCTTTCCCTGGTTGAGAAAGATTCCTTCTGAACTTTGCCATACTTCCAGACCTAGGAAATAATGCATTAACCCAAGGTCTTTCATCTCAAATTCTTCGACGAGTTTCTTCTTGCTTTCCATAATTTGTTTCTCATTCCCTATCAAAAATAAATCATCCACATATAATAATAGTATGACAGGTTCATCTTCTATAACCTTTAAGTAAAGGTGAAGTAAAGGTTAGGATCGGCTTTACTCTTGGCAAAGCCCATGCTTGTCAGGAAACTATCTATTCTTCCATACCAAGCTCTGGGAGCTTGCTTCAGGCCATACAGGGCTTTCTTCAACTTGCATACATGAGTTCATCTGTCTTCAACTTCAAATCCTTGTGGCTGCTCTATGTATACTTCTTCTTCAATCACACCATTCAGGAAGGTTGTTTTCACATCCATCTAGTGTTAGTCCCACTTCATCATGGATGCAAGTGCCATGATAGCTCTAATCGAAGTATACCATGCTACTGGGGCAAATGTCTCTTCATAATCAATTCCCTCTTTCTGAGAGAAACCTCTGGCCACAAATCTTGCTTTATACTTCTCGATACTTCCGTCAGCTGCATGTTTTATCTTGTAGATCCATTTGGAGGATACTACACTCTTCCCTTCTGGTTTGGGAACTATATCCCATACATCATTCTTCATTATTGACTGGTATTCTTCAGTCATTGCTTCTACCCATTCTTTCTTTTGTACCGCTTCTTCGTAGTTTGTAGGTTCTTGATCTACAAGATCATACATCAAAGCTACATAGTTGGAAAAAGTCTTAGGCTTCTTACTTACCCTTGTGGAGCCTTCAGGAGCTCCATATCTTTCTGCTTCTTGTATAATCTCTCTTGCCCAAGCAGGCTTTCTCTTTCATGATATCTCCATCGTAGGAGGTTCTTGTGGTTCTGTCATGTCATGTTCTTCAGGAGCTTTATCTTCAAGGAGGAATGTAGTCTCTACATTTCTGGGAGGTGCATCTTCCTCATACACTTCTTCATGTTGGCATTTTCTAGATCTCTTAAGAGTTGCTTCTTCATCGAAGGTTACATCTCTACTGATTTCCATGTGATGGAATCCAGGAATGTAAATTTTGAATGCCTTGGATACTTCACGGTATCCAACAAATATCCCCTTCTTTCCAGAAGGGTCTAACTTGGTTCTTTTCTCTTTTGGTATATGAATATATACTGGACAACCAAATATTTTGAGGTGACTTACCTCAGGCTTCTTTCCCGTGAACATCTCTTCTGGAGTCTTGAATCCAAGAGCACTATGAGATATTCTATTATGTACATATACAGCAGTTCTTGCTACTTTTGCCCATAGATGCATTGGAAGATCTTGAACATATATCATTGTCTTCACTGCCTCCATGATGGTTTTGTTCTTTCTTTCCGCAACCCCATACTGTTGAGGATTGTGAGGAGTAGTTAGTTCCCTCTTAATTCCGACATCTTTACAAAAGGATTCAAACTCTTTTGAAGTATATTCTCAGCCATTGTCTGATCGAAGTGTCTTTATTTTCTTGTCTAAAAGATTCTCTATCAAGGCTTTGAATTCTTTGAATTTCTCAAACACTTCACTCTTTGCTTTCAAGAAGTATATCCAAGTCTTTCTTGAATAGTCATCAATAAATGTGATATTATATTCAAAACCACTTAAGGATGTGGAAGACATTGGACCACACACATCTGAATGAATCAATTCCAACGTACCTTTTGTTTTTGTTTCGCTCTTCGGAAATGGATTCTTGATGTTCTTTCCTTTCGCACATCCTTTGCAAATGCCTTCATGTTTGATCTTCATGTCTGGTAATCCCATCACTACTTTGTCCACATGAGGTAGTGCTTTGTAATTGATGTGAGCAAGCCTTCTATGCCATAGTTCACTAGGATCAGTGGACTCATGAACAAGGGTTGTTTCTAAATGTCCTTTGAGTTTATACAGACCTCCTTCTTCTTCACCGATAACAACTGCATCTTCAATTTTCTTTCCTTTGGGCCAAATGAGTACTTGACCATCTATGAATGCAACTCTGAATCCTTTCTTATCTAAGGCTGAGATAGAAAGTAGATTCTTCTTTAGCCCTAGTACATACAATATTTCCTTCATCTTCAGAGGATTTCCTGAATCAAGCTTGTAGCTTGCTTCACCAACTCCTTTGATTAGATATTGATAGTCATCTCCTAGGGATACTTTCTGAGGAGAGTTCTTTTATTCAAGTTTGGACAGAGTTTTCTTTTGTCCCGTCATATGCTTTGAAGCACCACTATCAATAAGCCAAGTGTCTTCTCCAGGTGTTACAGACCCAAAGAGAGCAGAGAATAGTACATACTCTTTTGCATCTTCTTCTCTTGCTTGCTTTCTTGGAGGTCCTTCCTCTTCTTCTTCTTCATCCTCATCTTCAGCTAGATGAGCATGATGTCTTTTGTTGTTGTTGACCCTCTTCTTATATTCTTGTTTCTTCATAGGACAATTTCTGGCAATGTGTCCTATCTTGTCACAATGGAAACATTGAAAGCCAAAGTAGTCCTCATTTGATAGACTTTCTCTTGATCGTTGGAACCTTCTGGGAGGTTGATGCTCCTTGTGGTTTCCCTTCTTGAAGTTGGGTCGATTTCTTCTTCTCTTGGTATGAGTGGCTAGGTCTTGATCATCCTCCTTTAGTAAGGCTTCTCTATTTGACACTCTAGACTCCTCTTGAATACAGTCTTCCCATACCACATCAAACTTCATGCTTTCCTTCCTGGCACACATCATTTGAATGAATGACTCCCAGGGTCTAGTGAGACCATTGAGCGCAGTCATAACCATCTCATCTTCATCAAGTTTGTCTCCAATGGCTTCTAGTTGTTCTTTGATCTGAGAAACCCTTGTGAAGTAGTCTTGGATGGATTCTCCATGACTCATCTTGGTGCTCTTCAGTTGAGCTCTTAGATTCATCTTTCTGTTGATGTTTCTATGCTCATACATTCTGGATATGGCATCATACATTTCTTTTGGAGTCTTCTTGGATGACACTTAAGGGATCAAGTGATCCTTGATAGAGTCAGCAATAATCCTTTGTGCCCTAATCATATCCTTCTTGTGTTTCTCCTTAGCTTCAGCTTCTTTAGGTTCTGCAACTTCCTCTTTCATATACTTATCAAGATCATTCTCTTGGAGAATGAGACCAATCCTGTATTTCCATGCTTGGAAATTCTCTATGCCTTCTAGCTTGTCCTCAAGCTTAGTGCTTGGGGCCATCTTGTCAGAAAATCACAAAAACTTGAAATTCTGCGGAATGAGAAACTGAACTTACCAGGAGATGTGCTTGACTGAGGTGAGTTGACTGGTGTGCTTGGTTTCTGGAGATCTCGAGTCTTCACCTTCCAAATCAGACTTGCAAGATTCAACTTCTGCAGCTTCCAGTTGTTTTCTGGTTCAGCAGTTTTCTGGTGCAGCTGTCAAACTAGGGTTTGACTTTCCCGAAGACTTATTCACCCAAAAACCTCGATTATAGACTCAATAGATGCGCTCTGGGAGGGCGCAACTTTCTATGCAAGCAGTTTTCCGAAAATCAAAAAAATTTCCAAAACCCTAATTTCTTCCGCGGAGAGAGAGGGCTTTTTTTTCACCTTGTCAAAGTTATTCTATTCAGGCTAGCTCTGATACCATGTTAAAATTCCATATGCTAAGCTAGCTTATCAGCATTTAATTTCAACATCTTAACAAAAGCATATAGACAAGATCACTGAAAGAAACAGTATCACAAGAACAACACAAATTTATCCTGGGAAAACCCTAAAGGGAAAAAACCCAGCAAAAGCTTCCTTAATATAGATGCCCCAAAAAGATAAAAGGTAAAACCAAAAGACTGATCCTCCTCCTTCTCCAACTACAGCTCTTGCTCTCTCTCTCTCTCTAATGCGCTACACAAGTGAGTGTGTGTGTGTTACAAATGAGGAGCGCCTCACCTCTATTTATATTCTTTCGTTCACTTAATATTTAACCCTGTCATGTAGGCTCGAGTAAACTTGTAGTCTCGAGTAACCACAACTGGGTTAACCTAATATAATAATACATTTCAGAGGGTACTAATGACCAGACTTACAACGGAGGGGACTTCCTCATGACTCTTAGTAATTCTCCCGATAGGAACATCAGGGTACAAAGTAATACAAGTAATTCTCCCAATAGGAACATTGGAGACCACAAAATATATTTAGAGTATTCTTCGAAGTTACAATAATTCAACAGTAATGGAATGTCACTCACCCCTTTTTTTAATTGCCCAAGCTTTTTCAGAACTGGTAAGTGTAAGGGATGTCCATACAAGTAGGACAAAGTCATATACTCCACTCCACTTCCCTGGTACCACTACCTTCCCTCCCTTCTCAGGACCTTTGACCTCAATGACAACTAGTACCTGCCCAATGGGATTCTGGAATCTATTTGTGCCACTATCACTATACTAATCTCTGTGGTTCTTTTATGCTAAAGAGCTGTAACTAGTGTGAACTTGAGAAGTTTTGCCAGTGGAAGGCTCGTCTGCAATGTTTACCTGTTATTCATCAAGTTCAATTGTTGCATATCCCCAAAATGTCTAACATAGTTGTGAACCACTAATGTAGTAACTAACAACTCTCAACTAAATTAGTTAGGAGTCCCTAAAGCATGTAACTAACAACTCTCAACAAGCTAACCTAGTGGGTCCCAACCACCAATCACCACTAAACTTGTCACTTAATGACCCAAACATTAGATTAAGGAGCTTATGACTAAAATAGGTCATGTACAAAATAAGTTGTACTTAAGTACACAACACTACCAATATAGCTGGGGCAAGCTACAAAATGTTTGTTCCATGATATAATGTAAAAACTTTTTTTTACATCTAGCTTGATAGCTACACTCCACCATTACATTGTTTGAGTGGGTTTCAGACTTCAGTCTTTGAGATGACTAAGATTTTAGGTCAATCAGATTCTAATTGAACAACTTAAAATGGGAGAAATTTTTTTTTGAAAGACAAGAATAAGTAAATCCTCGTGTATGCAAAGTACAAGCATGTTCATGAACTTCTTTTCTATCTTGTGCTGTAAATATTGCATTAGTTGATGAATAGACTCTAAATATTGTAACACCAAAGGTGTTGGAAATGGGAAAACAAATTTTTGTTTTACCACACATCAATCATGGGAGTAACTTAAGATGTCTTATGTCATGGGCCAGACTTTTCGTTTTGCTTGAGAATCCCATACCACTCAAGAAGCCTAGTCATCGCATGGCACAAGCATGACCTTTCTAGTTGGCCATGGCCATCAACCGCAAGTATCACTCGGACTATGCCTCACTAACATGTCCTAACCGACCCTAATCCAAGCACCTTAGAGTGTGTAGAACATCAAAAAACTCATTTCAGGATAACAATGGTTCACGGTTCACCATCATCGCCCAACCACATATAATATTGCACCATTGCTTCCCTCAAGCCAGCTATACTTTAACAACCAACTGGCCAATGTGAGACCGTGTTGTCATCCATCTAGGCCAACACCTGACAGTCCCTGAAGATAATGTCCCTACTTCACCAACCATTCATGTACCTCAATACACTCATAAACATTATTACCTTGCCATAGATAACAGACAATCCATCACATTGCCAAATCATATCATCCTCCACTGAAGCTTGCTACACGGCACCTCGTTGATCGTCTACCCTACTCAACTAGACATCCTTGGTCCTCCTAGCCTACGCACTAGCACACCATCCTAATCATCTTGCAACTACTACCCGTGAGCCAGTCACTAATTGCACCAAATATATAGAATCGCCATGCACCCTTGGCCAAGTTTGCCCACTATGCCCTCTACCATGCCACTGCGAGTGGCACCTCAAGTAGGGTCCTTACATTCTCCCCCAATTGAATTGTTGATGTCCTCATCAATGCAGATCCATCAATACCTCAATGAAAGGGATGTCAGTGAATGAAGAGACACTTCCACAATTTCCACATCTGAACGTGGCCACAATTTCCACATTTGAACGTGGCTTTGATACCATTTGTCACGAAGCTAGATTTTTTGTTCAGCTTGAGCGTCCCATATCACTCAAGAAGCCTAGTCATCGCACAACATCAGCATGACCTTCATAGTTGGGCAAGCCATCAACAACAAGTATCACTCAGACTACACCTAACCAACATGTCCTAGCCAAACCTAAGCCAAGCACCTTACAGTGTTCATAATGTTGAAGTGTTCATTTTACCATAGGCGATGCTGCACCATTGCCACCAAACCATAGACAATGTTGCACCATTGCCTCCCCTAAGCCAAGAATACTTGAACTACCGATTGCCCAACGTGAGACCGTGTCATCACCCATCAAGGCCACTAGCCAACACTTGATAGCCCCTAAAGGTCATGTTCTTGCTTCACAAGGTGTTCACATACGTTTAATACATTCATCAATGTTGTTGCCGTGTCATGAATAACACGCAAACCATCACATTACCAAACCATGTCCTCCTTCGCTGAAACCTGCTATGCAGCAACTCATCGGTCGCCTGCAACTCTCTGCCCTACTCAGCTAGACATCCTTAGTCATCCTAACCTACAAGCTAGTACACCATCCTAACCATCTCATGGCTGCCACTGATGAGTCAATGACCAAAACTACAAATATATAGACTAGTTGTGCACCCTTAGCCAAGTTTTCCCAACACACCCTCCATCATGCCATTGCCAATGGCACCTCAAGTAGGGTCCTTACAACCTGCAACAAGTGATGGCCAATGGTCCCAAAATTGCCAAGAAAAAATTTATGTTAACGGTTATCAATGATCATTCAAAAAAACTATTTTTTCAATATTGAAGCAAGTCCAATGCTTCAACGAAAACAGTAATTTGACGTGAAAACAAACACCATTTTGAAAACAAGAATAACAGAAAGTGACAATTGCAGGAGGTTAAGCATCACTTCAACGTCCATCTAAATAAAAAAAATCAGCATTTTCCTTGCAACAAATTCCTATGTAACCCTTCCTGAACAGCATAATCCTAAGTTCAACTTCACATCCATCTTTCCTCAGTAAAGAGACATGACTTGGTATGAAAATTCTCCAAGAAAGAAACTCATTTCCTACTTCCATTAAATCCAACCAATTCCATCCTAAGATTGCTTTTTAGCCGGGTAAAATGTATTAAGTTCAACAATATAAAGTTTGACTGCGATGTCCAAGCATAAGGATTATGGTCTTTAGATGCACAAGGACAGCAGTTAAATATAGGCTTGCAAAAGTTGACTGGGAAACCTAAAGTATAAAGAATGGAGAAACTGGCAGAAAGGAACTGTCAAACAACAATTTGTCTGTACATGTTATACTCTGGTATGTTCAAGACCTTAGATATGTATGACCAGGAAGTCTGCTGATGAATCATATTAAATGCACAATGATCATGACTTGTTAAGTTATTGCAAACTAGAAATATAGCAACAAAGTCAATATTGCATACAAAATCCAAATATATTTTCCTGGGACCGGTGCCCAATATGTTGTCTTTCATGGTTGTGATAATAGAAAACCAAGGAGACGGGAAAACTAAACTGTAACAGACAGTGTGACATGTCTTTTTGTAGCCAGAAGAGGGAGACTAGTTTCTGACTCCTTTAAAATGTAACTTTTACTACATATCCATAACCAGACAACCATGCAAGCCAAATATGCCCAAAGCTATATCTGTGGACAAACATCAAACAATTTTGGGTAGAAAATTGTCTGATCTCCCCAAGAACTACCTATATCCATCCCCTTCTGCCTATCGGTTCGGAGAAAAAAAATTGCAGACTATCTGGGAGTTTAAATGCAATCTAGCCGTTGTGGATTCTTATTGTCTGAAGAAGGTTTCGCATAAGTTGACAGAAACAGTTCCTGGCAACTGACAGGCAAATCTTGATTCACTAATACAAATTAAATCACTGTGATAAAACTACATGTTCTCGATAGTTCTTGAAACCCTAACATATAAACCAACAAACACATAAAACAAACCTTGAGCAGCTAGACTGTGGTGATGAAAAACGGAAAATTCATATGGTGCAGATGCTTTACTCCCAAGCCATGGAGAGGGCATGGATAAGTTTAAACAGAGCTTCACCAGCTCACAATAAAATTTGGAAAAGTAAGGCATTCCCGACACATTTATCGAGATGGATACCATTGGAAATGGTTTTATACTTGTTTCCTATTAAAAAATGGCAGATATGTATCGATACTGATAAAACTATTAAAAAAAATGTAACTAACCAGAGGAGGAGCAGGTGATGAAGTGGCCGTGACAGTAACAGGACGAATTCTTCCTTCTGCCTGTAAATTCCTGAAACTTTGCTGAGCATTTGTCGTTCCAAGACCGGTATTGCACCGGAGGCCTTCAAATGGCGAGTACGCAACTTGGATCTGCATTGACAAAACCATAAAACATTATGAAATCTTTAACAGAAAAAATTAGGAGTGAGATGAATGAGAAGGCGGCCATACCCTTCGATGGAGGCTGGGAATTTTGAAAGCGAGCGAAGATGATGCATTTAGGCTGCCCAATTTAGTTGCAGAGGAGGAAGAGGACGAGTGAAGGAGTGAGAGTGAGTACAAAGGCACGGCATTGGCCATGGCTTCTTCGCTATGCTCTTATCTGTGCCTTGGAGTCTCTGTGCGCTAATGCTTTCGTTATATCAAATGCAGTACATGATAAAAATCCACTGGCCTCCTTATCCGATACCCGAATCGTATCAACTTGAAAAGAGAGGTGTTAGAGATTACAAAACTAACAGTCTTCAAATTTCAGATAAACTTGTGCCTCGTAATGGGGCGTTTGGACATTAATCCCAGTTCGAATTTGTTTTCAACTTACCTTTACATAAATGTAAATAAGCTATATGGTGCATAAAAGTTTTTAATTTCCTTTTATATATTTAAGTTATATGGTGCAAAGTTATGCCGTTAAAATGTGTTTAGTAGAATGTAATTGGAGTTTGTGGACGTTGAAAGGAAAAAAAATCATCTCCAAAACAATTTATTTCAAGAATCAAATTTGAAGACCATAATATTTTAATTACACATAGCCCTCTATTTTTTTTTATAAAATAAGGAGTAGACTTAATTATTAATAGCTTGCGATAGTGAAATCTTCATTGTTTTAAAATAAGTAAAAGCTATATTAACTTTAAACAATTTCAACCAATTAGATGTACAAAAAGCCAAACTCTAG
This sequence comes from Pseudotsuga menziesii, assembly GCA_001517045.1. Taxonomy (NCBI): domain Eukaryota; kingdom Viridiplantae; phylum Streptophyta; class Pinopsida; order Pinales; family Pinaceae; genus Pseudotsuga; species Pseudotsuga menziesii. Next base: position 249,632 of record LPNX011089338.1, read on the forward strand.
ATTTTACAACTCTTTTTCGATCTCCTATCTAAAGTAAATGCATAAATTGCATCTTAGAATAACATAAACATGTCATTGTAATCAAATCTCTTTGTTGCCCCAAATCTTCAGAGTGAGGATGACCTTTCAATTCTATTAGTCATAGACTTATTTATCAGCCTTTTGGCTTGATTTGATGACACGCCCCTTGGTGTTATTGTTGGAATAGAGTCCAGTATTTATTAAGATTGTGGGTGTACCCTGAAGTGCCTCCTTAGCTAAGTTATCAGGCTTTGATGTACCTCTGTAGCTAGGTGACCCAGGATAGGTTTCGGAGTCTTACAGCTGTTGGTATTGTTGGACCCTTTGTCTTCCTCTTGATAGTTTTTGTGTTGAGCACATATTTTGCATATAGACTATCCATGTAATGTACCTGATGCAACGAACAAGCTACCTTTGATTCAATAGAATAACAAGGAACTGCTATTTTTCTCCTGAAAAAATCAAACCCCTTTGATCAACATAAATTCTAAAAATATATTTATAAATTGAATGAATGTTTTACCAAGTGCATATCCTTCATTTACATATAGACAAAATTTTACCATAAAGTCTGCAAGACTCGCTATTGATTATTATCATTATGGCATGACTTTTACAATGATATGAAACTATGATAAACTTAAATGGTTGCTGAAATTTGACAACTATGAATATTATTTTACAAAGTTGTTGTTTTATTACTTATAAGAGTGTTTTGCCTATTTTGGTGGGGAAGTTGCAATTTAATGTTGGAAAATGGATAATTTGAATAGTGGAAGTATTTTTTTAATATAGAAAAACTTTATCATAATTTAGTTGTCAAACTTCAGTAAGGGCAACCATCAGTTATAGCTATATGTAAATGTGAGTTGACTCATCATCGTTATTCAAGGAAAATCATGCCACTCGAAATAACATGTTGATGGTTCGTAAGTGGGTATACTTCCAATCTTGTCACATGCCTTTGGGTGTTGGACCATTAACTCTCCTTACGTTTAAAGAAGATGAGTTCTTAACCAATCAAAAATAATTTTATGTCTTACTCTAGGACCTCCAGAACTATAATAGTAGAGTGATTTCATGTACGGAAATAACAATTAAAATTTGTTAAAAAAAAAATTTAAAACATATTATATCTACTACTCTAATAACATTGCGAAACCATGATAAGTTCAAGTATACCTATATTCTTTTTTTTTTCAATATGAAGTAAAATTAAATCAGAGATAAGGATATAAAGTATCCTTGGTAAAAAGATGTAATGTTAATAAAAGAGTAAAAAAACTTTGTTGCACCTGTTATCTCCTAAAATAACCAGTCGATTTCTCATTATTTTAGGTGATAGCTTTGAGTCCAAAAATTTATTTTGAAATTTTTTAGAGTCAATAAGGAGGTCCTCATCCTTAGTACTAAGTCAAAAATCTGATTTATTTGAGTCTTGGTTTCAAATTTTGGGAAAGACAGGTTTTGGTAGCTAACTCTGTTTTGTGAAGGCCAGTTAGCTGCCGAAAAGGCTCAGTTTCGGCAGCTAAGAAGATTAACTAGAATGACATTAGCTGCCAAAAACGATCTCATCAGCAAATTAAAAAAAGGGCCGTGTCCGTACTCGACTTCACATCAAGCGAGCCTGTGTTTTGCTGCCAAAAGGAAGATTAGAACGCATCTCATATGACCATCATGAGGTTTAGTGTTGGTAAGCTGCCGAGAGCGAGTCATGCAGCGCCCACATCATTTCATTTCTAATCGCAGAGGGTTATACAGAATCTCATGATGCATACTTCCATCTGAAGGTTATCCGCAATCTGATCGATTCATAATTTCACACGAGCTGGGCGATATCATAGGTGATCACCTGCTGGGCTCATTCAAATGGGTATCTTATTTCTCAAACATTGCGAGCAGACCCAAGGTCCCTGGTTATGTCATGTTATCACGCAGTTGAAGTTCCGGTTCAATCCAGGGGTTTTTTATCAAAACAGAGCATCGATCCAGGAGTGTTCTCATCAGGACGAGTTTTCAGCGCGGTGTTTCTCTATCATCTGCTACAAAACAAAGGTTCGGCTCATGGCAAAAACAAATCTGCCACTCAGGACAGAGCTAGATGGGGTCTGGTATCTCGAGTCCCACCCACAAGTAGCTGAGTTTTTCAAGACTGCACAGGTTTTTGATTATTGTGAAAAGCTCACTAGTTTCAACCAACCACTTGCTGAAGCATTTGCTCAGAGCTACAATGGGAGAATAGTGAAATTTGGCAGAGAAGAGTTTCATGTGGATGAGGCAGCTATAGCCGAATGTACAGGTCTCCCCAGGACAGGGCAGAGATGGTTTAAGACCACTAAGGCCTCAGATATTGAGTTCAGATCATATCTCCTACCAGCCCATAAGGAAACCATTCGGAAAAGAGATTTTCCCATCACCTTTCTTGAACCTCAATGGCAGGCTCTTTTAAAGGCCATTTTCGTTTACATAACTTGTGAAGGCCGATATCACAGGGTGCTGCACTACCACTTCAAGCTGTTGAATCATTTCACAGGAAGGGAAAGTATAAATCTGCCATACTTCTTCCATAAGACCCTAACCAAGATGGCAAAGCAAGTCCAGGCTAAACCCAGCAAGATAGCAAGCAGGATCTCTCACCAGGGTCTCATAACATTGATAATCAAAGAGCTTTTGAAGAAGAGAAGTGTAGAGTGGAATTACTTTTTATTTTGGCATGAGTTCCCCACAGAGCTTGTCAGTGAAGAGGCAGTTAAGCAGGGTAAGGGCGAGAAGAGCAGCACTCCCAAAACCAGCAAGAGAAAGAGGAGAGCCATCTCTCCTCAAGCCCAAACGGAATCCCCTTCCTCATCCAGCAAAAGGAGAAGGTCAAAGAGAAAGATGGTGTTTGAACAAGCTGAAGGAACTCCTCAAGGAAAAAATCCTCTAAATCTCCCCTACTCAGGATCTGAATCTGGAGACGAAGAAAAACAAGGAACAGAGAAGCCCATGGAAAGTGAGAAAAGTAAAGACCCTCCCTTGACTGATGTACCAGGTCCCGAACCTTCCACACCAGAGACCAACAAATTCAATAAGCTGCTACAGAAACTTTCCCAGGAAAGACATAGTGAGAAGTAGGTTAAGTTGCACAACGCAGAGCTGATTGGAAGGAATATGGCACTGCATGATCGGAGCCAGGAAATCGTCGAAAGACTCAAGAAAACAACCGAGAGGAACGCAATGCTGATAAAAGAAAATGCCAAGCTCTACCGCAATCTCAGGATGCTCAGGTTGAAGTTGAAGGAATTGGAGGGGACAGAGGTACAACCAGTAGTCACAGAAGCACAACCATCTGGTCTAGACACATTGGCTGAGGTGGCCACGATCCCTGAGGAAGTAACACCTGTGGAAGCTCAGCAAGAACAGCCTATGAAAGTTTAGCAAAGACAGAGTAAACGAGTGACTAGAGGGAAAGGAGCAGCTTCAAAGAAGTCCTAGCGACTGGTCATGAGCATGCAAGAAAGCGTCGTTTTGGGTTTTAATTTTTGAAACAGTTTTCAGCTTTCGGCAACTTAGGCGAGCCCCACAGAGCTCATTAGCTGCCAAAAGGACTGACTTCCGGCGGCTAAGGCACGAAATCAGCAGAATAGTTAGCTACCAAAAGCCTGTTTT
>LPNX011089338.1:259031-275818 GCA_001517045.1 Pseudotsuga menziesii
TCCGGTATCTCGAGTCCCACTCATAAGTAGCTGAGTTTTTCAAGACTGCACAGGTTTTTGATTATTGTGAAAAGCTCACTAGTTTCAACCAGCCACTTGCTGAAGCATTTGCTCAGAGCTACAATGGGAGAATAGTGAAATTTGGCAGAGAAGAGTTTCATGTGGATGAGGCAGCTATAGCCGAATGTACAGGTCTCCCCAGGACAGGGCAAAGTTGGTTTAAAACCACTAAGGCCTCAGATATTGAGTTCAGATCGTATCTCCTACCAGCCCATAAGGAAACCATTCGGAAAAGAGATTTTCCCATCACCTTTCTTGAACCTCAATGGTAGGCTCTTTTAAAGGCCATTTTCGTTTACATAACTTGTGAAGGCCAATATCACAGGGTGCTGCACTACCACTTCAAGCTGTTGAATCATTTCACAGGAAGGGAAAGTATAAATCTGCCATACTTCTTCCATAAGACCCTAACCAAGATGGCAAAGCAAGTCCAGGCTAAACCCAGCAAGATAGCAAGCAGGATCTCTCACCAGGGTCTCATAACATTGATAATAAAAGAGCTTTTGAAGAAGAGAAGTGTAGACTGGAATTACTTTTTATTTTGGCATGAGTTCCCCACAGAGCTTGTCAGTGAAGAGGCAATTAAGCAAGGTAAGGGCGAGAAGAGCAGCACTCCCAAAACCAGCAAGAGAAAGAGGAGAGCCATCTCTTCTCAAGCCCAAACGGAATCCCCTTCCTCATCAAACAAAAGGAGAAGGTCAAAGAGAAAGCTGGTGTTTGAACAAGCTGAAGGAACTCCTCAAGGAAAAAATCCACTAAATCTCCCCTACTCAGGATCTGAATCTGGAGACGAAGAAAAACAAGGAACATAGCAGCCCATGGAAAGTGAGAAAAGTAAAGACCCTCCCTTGACTGATGTACCAGGTCCCGAACCTTCCACACCATAGACCAACAAATTCAATAAGCTGCTACAGGAACTTTCCCAGGCAAGACATAGTGAGAAGCAGGTTAAGTTGCACAACGCAGAGCTGATTGGAAGGAATATGGCACTGCATGATCGGAGCCAGGAAATCGTCGAAAGACTCAAGAAAACAACCGAGAGGAACGCAATGCTGATAAAAGAAAATGCCAAGCTCTACCGCAATCTCAGGATGCTCAGGTTGAAGTTGAAGGAATTGGAGGGGACAGAGGTACAACCAGTAGTCACAGAAGCACAACCATCTGGTCTAGACACATTGGCTGAGGTGGCCACGATCCCTGAGGAAGTAACACCTGTGGAAGCTCAGCAAGAACAGCCTATGAAAGTTCAGCGAAGACAGAGTAAACGAGTGACTAGAGGGAAAGGAGCAGCTTCAAAGAAGTCCTAGCGACTGGTCACGAGCATGCAGGAAAGCGTCGTTTTGGGTTTTAATTTTTGAAACAGTTTTCAGCTTTCGGCAGCTTAGGCGAGCCCCACAGAGCTCATTAGCTGCCAAAAGGACTGACTTCCGGCGGCTAAGGCACGAAATCAGCATAATAGTTTGCTACCAAAAGCCTGTTTTTGCAAAGGTTCTCTAATTTCGCCCAGAACTCAGTTTTGATTCGCTGAACTGACAGAAATGAATGGATTATAAAGTATTTTATCTATATATCAGAGGTTTTGAGCGAGTTTTGAATCAGTCGGTACCTTTGACTAAGTTTCAAACCTTATTTGGAGGAACATCTCTATAAGTCGACTACCACATCATGAAAATCAAATCTGTGGCGCGCCCAACTCAGTGCACCGAGCCTTGGAAGGCTGCTTCATTTCACCAACCATCAAGCTGTTGAAGGAGATCTCCATATCAGAATTTCCTTGATTTTAGGGATCAGTCCCTATCTTTTTGTTTTTGACTGTCAGTTAATGTTTTAGTTGAATTTAACAGATCCATGCTTTTAGGATTTGGAAACTGTTTGTAAAGGCTTTAAAAGCCTAAGAACTCACACTGAAAAAGGGTTCGATTTAGGATATATGTTTGACTATGTACTAGACACTTCTTTGCTATATGAATCACAGTTTCCTTTGGTTATTAGATATCAGTCTGTCAACACTTTCATTATTCTACATTTGATTTTATTCAGTTCAGTTGTTCAGAACTGTCATCTTCTGATATAGCTCATGGATGAATTAGTGTTTCTTTATATTCTTGTATGACCCTGCATTTCAATGTATTTGGTTATCTCGAATGTTTTTCTTCATACCTCGATTATTTACTGTGGCTGATATTTAATTCCTCGAAGCACTAGCTTATTTAGAGGCATGGCATGTTGTCTTACTGCTTAGTCTTTTAATTGTCCTATTGATCCACCTTTTCAGAAAATACTTAGCTTTTGGATGGAAAAAACAATGAGCATCATTGATTATTTTATGTGAATCTCCTTGCAGCATATATATAAGGAACACAATATGTTGGTAGACAGTCTTTCAAATAAGCTCTACTGATGTTCGAGTGTCATATATGTAGTGAATTTTGGATCGATGATATATATATATAAGGTCACTACCAAGCGAGACACCGATTTGGTGTATGAGACCCCCTTGTTTGTGGGACAAGGGACCCCCCTTTGCGCAGTGATTTAACTGCTAAAGTCTACACAAATGTACATACACTACCCCCTTTGGATTTGAATCTGTGACCTCCTAAGAGGAAACAAGTGCTCTTAGCCATTAGGCCCACTCATGATATATATATATATATATATAACATGATTTTGTGGTATACTCAGGATATCTTTGGTATTTTTATTTTCTTCCTCTACAAGACCTGTTGGTTTGGCAAGTATATATTATCTATATGACTATTTTTGTTCCTGGTTAGGCAAGTGGTCTATAAGCAGTTATACAAGTTTTAGATCTTGGGCGATAACATATTCAGTTCCTAACCTATTGGTGTTGGGCCTATGGAGGCTTAGTAGACTTTTTATAGGCAATATTTTCTTTTGTTATTTGATGGCAATTTGGTTATGGTTGTTTTTTATATTTTCATACTGGCATTTTGTTATCGGTTTCTATTGGATTGTTTTCACAATATAAACTTTGGACAATCGTGGAGTAAGGTGGCGCTATTATTGGATGGACTGGATTTTAGTTTTGGTTGGGACTCATAGCTTGGTGATCAGTTCATTTATCCTTTTGCAAGTCCAGTGGCATCAACAGTTAGTTGATATTATAGCTTGCTCCTTTTGGTCTCACAACTATTATGATATCTTACTATGGGCGGACTTTGGGCTATTAGTGGCCCAGTAATTATATGTTATTTCCGTTGATGGGTCTTTAAACAGTTATGAGAACTCATTGTATGGTTCAATTGATGGATCTCTTTAGTTGATATTTCAATATTGTACTGGAAATTTTAGTTGATATTTATATTTGTTTCATATACTTTTCCTTTTGCAATTTAGATCTTACATTGTGTCTTCACAAAATTTACATATGCATACAAGGAAAACCAACATTGAGTACCCCAAGGGAGAAATTGCTCAAGCAGAGAATCAAAAAGAGAGTGATAACCACCCCCAAAGAGTACTTCCTAACTATTGTTATTAGGAGTCATACAAAAGGATTGGTAGAGGCCAAAAAACATTCATACCGACAATCATAAACAAAATCACTACAAACATGAACTTCTAAGAGAGCCCAGGAAAGATAGACCATGTCGAATTGTCACAAACATGAGGGAGCAGTCATTACTGATGTTCTTTTGAGGAGCCAGGATCCAAGCATCGCCATTGTTATGGGGGCTCCTCACTTTCTTGGATGGGGTCCGAACCTTCATGCTTACCACTTCCTGTGGGAGGCATAGTTGGCTTAATGTCCTTCATTATTGTGGCCATTGTTGGATGCTCTTCCTTTGCCTTGATATCTTATCCATCGGTCCCAGGGTCCGCCTTGATATCTTACCCACCGTCCCCAGGGTCCACCACTGCCTCTATCTGAGTTGAATTTGCCACCTTGGTTTCCACAACCACCACAAGGAGTGGAGAGGGGAGGTTGGAAAGTTGTTGCATGAAAATTCCGTTAGTCTCATGAAACCTGTAACCCAACATTGTCACAAGCCCTGAAGAGATTATCACAGAGGATGAAACTTGATTTCCTTGCCCTGCAAATTAGCCTATCATGTAACCGCGACGCGCTTTGCTCTCCTAGCAACCGGCGTTGATGGCATGTATTTCCTCAACCGCATACTACATCGCCCCATTGAGATGCATCTTTATCCATTGTAAGTCGTGCCACCCTTTGTTTGGGAAAAAATTTAGGTTTCGAGAGGTTTCTAGAGCGAAATTTGTTTGGATTAGCTTTCCATCCTATTTGTTTGGATCTTGCTCGAGTTCCACAACTATGGGGATCATATCTCATCCTCTTTCCATTATCCTCTCATCTCCCCCATTGTCCTCTTTGTCCTATAAATGAAGCTCTTAGCCATGGGTGAGAGGAGGAGGAATTTATAGTAGGTAAATATTGGAGAAATTTTGCTAGAGTGCTAGACTCTTGATGCCCATTCTTCCAAAACAAGTGTGACAAGTTAGAGTAGGAGGAATGCATCGTAAGGGATCTACAACACCAAGGTTATTGTTGAAATTCTTTCTACTATTCATAATACAATGATGCATTTCCTTTCCCATATCTGGTTGTTTGAAGTGCTCTCTTGTATATTCTCTGCAATGTATTTGTTTTACAATTGTTATGAACATGTTTAATGTGTTGAAATGTATTTTCTTCCATTGTATTTACATGTATTATGCATTTGTACATGTCTTTTATTTCAATGCATTTATGTTTTTATGTTCATGGGGCTAGATCCTCGATTATGATAGATAGAGCAGTGTGAGTTGTGTTCTCTCTCTCGACGAGTAGAGGGGAGGGGACATGACAGTGTGGTATCAAAGCATTGGTTGCAACATTGGGCCTAAATGGGCCAAGGTGAACAATTGCAGAGGTAAGAGCATCCTCTGTTGAGCAGTGGCCAGCAGAGAAAGGCAACAAAATTTTCAAAATTTTTCTAAGTATAGACATGTCGGCAAAACTTGGGGAGTTTTGCCGATACATGTCAGAAGAAATGGCTGAGTTTCGTCGACACATGTTGGCCAAAATCGACGAGTTTCGTTGATACATCTCAACAAGGTTTGCCGAGATCGCCACAAAACAAAAAATTTCCACAAGTGTTTTGAAAAAATTTCTATGTCGACTGAGTTGGATGAGTTTCGTCGATGCGTGTCGGGCGAACTCGGCGAGTTTCACCAATACATCTTGGCAAGATTTTTTCAAGATCGTCGCGAAGAAGAAAAATTTCTAAGTGTTTTGGAAATCTCCATGTCGGCAAAACTTTGTGAGATTTGCCGATACGTCGGCAAGTTAAGATGAGTTTGCCGACACATGTCGGAGGAAAAATGATAATTAATCCATCGAAACAGAGAATTTCAACAGGTTTTTCAGTGGGATTTGTAGGTGCCAGAGAATTGAAAAATGGGGTTCAACTTATGCGCCAGAAGAAGTAATTGATTGAGAAAAAAGTCTATGTTTTGACAAGTTATCGATATATGATTTTTCCAAATGAAGGTAAGAAATTTATAAATTTCTGAAGAATATCATGCAGCTTACAATTGTGTTTATGAACACATTTTGCAGAATCATAGTCACATCAAAGGCAGCATTCCACATAATGTAGTTTGGAAAATTTGGTCTTGGTTGGGCCAAGAAGATCAACATCATGAGTGATGCATAGGATCCCTATGAGCCCGAGAGAGATACCATGGTAGAAAACATACAGGTTGAGAATGCTGAAACAAAATCCAATGGGAGAAGAAATCAAGAGACTCCCCCATATATTGAAGCCACCATGAGGAGCCTAAGGGTGGAGTTGCAGAGTTATAGAGAAGATAATGAAATGATGATTAAAGCTCATGAAGAACAAAATCAGTTGAATGCAGCCATGCTATAGAGTTTGACAGACATCCAAAGGCAGATAAACTCTGGGCATCGGACAACAAATCCAGAAGGGAGTAAGAGTAGTTCAAGAAGAAATTCCCGCAAGAGGTCCAATAGCTTAAGAAGAATTTCTAGAGTTAGAACATATACTCCATAAATATCTTCTTGTGGATCATTTGACTCTAAAGAATACATTGGGGGTTCAAGCTCTTCCTCTTACAGGAGTAAGAGGAAGAGGCGTTACAAGAACAATTCACATGGGGAATTTAAGAAGGCAAAGCCTCCTACATTTGATGGTGAGGTAAAATCTAGTCAAGAAGCTGAAGCTTGGGTTCTTGGGATGAGAAAGTATTTCCAAGTCCAAGACTACTCTAGAAATATGAAGGCAAGGGTAGCCATCTTCAACTTAAATGCAAGAGCATCTATATGGTGGGAACACCTCAGGCAAGTGAAGAAGATCAATGAAAGAAAGATCGTATGGAAATAGTTCAAGAAATATTTCAAGCAGAAGTACCTCTCTGATAGGTACTATAATGATAAGATTAAAGAGTTCCATGAGCTGAAATTGGGACAATTGACCATGGAAGAATATGCAAACAAATTCTTGGAACTATTGAGGTATGTCGGGTATATTGGAGATGATAAGGTGAAAATTCAACGTCTTCTAAGTGGGCTACCTCAGGCATATAAAGATAGAATTGAGTTTGATGAACCTTGAACTCTAGAAGAAGCAATCAGGAAGGCCAAGTATTGTTGTGATAAAAAATAAAAAATAAACAAAACAAAAAAAAAAACTGATTTCCATAAGGCATGGAAGGACAAGAGGAATGAGAAGCTTGACCAAAGGAAGAAAGGTTTCAAACCCTCTAACTTCTGAAATCAGCAGAGGAAGCCACCACAAGCTGTGACTAATCCATCCAGAATGATGGGAGATAAGCCAAGAGTACCACTTCAATGTTGGGGATGTGGAGGAGACCATATGCTTAGGAACTGTCCGCATCGGAATGGGAATGTAAGTCAAGTTCACAACATCCAAGGAGCTAAAACTGTGGGTCAAGTGGTGTGGGCCATCCCTAGAATCTATGCAGCACTAGAGGATCGCCAGGAAGATCATCAATCAACTGTGGTTGAAGTTGAAGGTAAGATTGCTAAGCAATCTGTTTCTATTTTGATTGACCTTGGATCTACTCACAGTTATATCACTCCTAAAATTGTTGAGATTTGTGCTTTGAAGAAATTAAAGCATAGAAAATCATGGTTAGTTCAAATAGCCATTGGAACCAAGAGAAAAGTTAGTGAAATTGTAGAGAAATGTCCATTAGAGATGGATGGGCTATTCACTTATGCAAACCTGAATATTCTGCCACTTGGTTCCTATGATATTCTCATTGGTTGATTGCTACAACAAGACATTTGAATGCATGGATGAAGAAGGAAACCCAAGGTCGTAAGAGGCATTCCAAAGGTGATTTTTGTTAGGCAGGTTTCAGCAATGCAATTGAAGAAGTTCTGTAGGAAAGGTTGTCGTTTGTATGCAGCCCATGTTTTGGAGGTAACGAAAAATAAAAACCCTAAGTTGGAGGACTATCATGTATTGCAAGAATTCAGGGATGTTTTTCTCGATGAGGTTCCAGGACTTCCTCCAAAGAGAGACATTGATTTTACAATTGACCTTGTGTCGAGAGCCACATCAGTGTCGAAGACACCCCATAGGATGAGCACACCAGAATTTCTATAGATGAAAATGCAGTTACAAGAGTTGTTGGAAAAGAAATATATCAGGCCGAGTGTGTCCCCGTGGGGAGCACCAGTTCTGTTTGAGAAAAAGAAAGATGGGACACTCAGGATATGTATTGACTACATGCATTTAAATCAAGTTACTACAAAGAATAAATACCCATTACCTCGAATTGAGACCTTTTTTATTAATTGAGAGGAGCAAAGGTATTTTTAAAAATTGACTTGAGGTTTGGCTACCATTAGGTAAGAATCAAAGAGGAAGATATTCACAAGACAACCTTTAGAACAAGGTATGGACACTCTGAGTTTGTGGTGGTACCATTTGGTCTCACAAATGCACCAGCTACATTCATGTGTCTCATGAATAGTGTTTTTAGCAAGTATCTGGACAAGTTTGTTCTTGTCTTCCTAGATGACATTCTTATTTATTCTAAGAATGAAAAAGAGAATGAAGAACATTTGAAAATGACATTGCAATTGCTAAGGGAGCATAAGTTGTATGCAAAGTTGAACAAATATGACTTTTATAAATATAAATATCATTATTTGGGTCACATTATCTCAGATGGAGGAATATATGTGGACCTGAGAAGATCGAGGCCATTATGAATTGGCCAACTCCAAGAAATGTGACAGATGTGAGATCCTTTATGGGACTTGCTGGTTACTACAGGAGGTTCATTGAAGGATTCTCCAAGGTCGCACATTTAATCACTTCCTTGCAAAAGAAGGGAATAAAGTTTGAATGGACACCAAGATGTGAGGAAAGCTTTCAACGGTTGAAGAATCTTCTTACAAGTGCACCAATTTTGAAATTGCAGACCCAAAAAAAGACTTTGTGGTGTGTACTGATGCATGCAATCAAGGACTTGGAGGAGTTCTTAGGCAAGACAACCATGTGGTATGCTATCAGTCAAGAAAGTTGAAGGAGCATGAGAAGAATTATGCTACTCATGATTTAGAACTTGCAGTCATAGTACATGCTTCAAAGATGTGGAGACATTACTTAATGGGAAGGAAATTTGAGCTAAGGACAAACCACTATGGTCTGAAATACTTGTTTGATCAACCAACTTTAAATGCTAGGAAAGCTAGATGGTTGGAATTTTTGTGTGAATTTGATTTTGAAATCAAACACATAAAAGGAAAAGAGAACAATGTGGCTGATGCACTCAACAGGAAGGTACATGAAATGCATGTGGCATCTCCTATTACTTGCCAACCAGATTTAAGGCAGCAGATTATTAACCATATTACGGAGGATGAAGTGTACGTGCATAAAGGACAAGTTGCAGCAACAAAGCCTTGAAAAGAAGTACGAAGGATATCAATTGGAAGGAGACAAAATTCTTACTTATAAGAATATAATTTATATTCCAAATGTGGCAGACTTGAGGAGGATTGTTATGGATAAAATACATCAAGCTCCATATTTTGGTCACCCAGGATATCAGAAAACAATTGCTACAGCCAAAAAGCAGTATTTATGGTTGGGAATGAAAAGGACATTGCTGAGTATATTTCTAAGTGCATGAAATGTCAGCGGGTGAAGGTTGAACACCAAAACCCAGTGGGTTTGTTGCAACCTTTGCCAATCTCAGAATGGAAATGGGACGTCATTTCCATGGATTTTATTACAGGGTTTCCAATGACTATGAGACAACATGATTCTATCATGGTTGTGGTGGACAAGTTAACAAAGGCATCACATTTTATACCGGTCAAGTCCACATATAGAGCCGATGCCATTGCAAAGATTTTCATGAAAGAATTTTTCAGATTGCATGGATTGCCTAAGGCAATAATTTATGACAGGGATACCAAGTTTCCTTCCAATTTTTGGAAAGGTCTTTTTGTAGATTTGGGTACAAAGCTAAACTTTAGCACCGCCTACCATCCTCAAACTGATGGACAAACAGAGAGAGTAAATCACGTGCTTGAAGACATGCTTCGCATGTATGTAATGGACAAACCATCAAAGTGGGAGGATTATTTACACTTGATAGAGTTTGCATTTAATAACGGACAACAAGCATCCTTGGGAATGAGTCCATATGAGGCTTTATATGGAAGAAGGTGTAGGACACCAGTGACTTGGGGTAATCCAGTGAATAAAATTATGCTTGGTCTAGAATTGCTTAAGGAAATGGAACAAGAGGTTGCAAAGATTAGGAAGACCTTGAAAGCATCCCAAGATAGACAAAAGAACTATGCAAATAAGCATAGAGTGCATAAAGAGTTCAGTGTTGGGATTCATGTTTATCTTAGAGTGAGGCCAAGAAAGAGTTCCTTGAAGCTTGGGAGATGTGCCAAGCTATCACCTAGATATTGTGGGCCATTTTGAAGTGCTTGAAAGAATAGGCCAATTGCATATAGACTTGCATTGTCTGCTAGCACTAGAGCTCATAATGTTTTTCATGTCTATTTGCTTAAGAAATATGTACATGGTCCTAACCATGTGATTAATTGGGATGTGATCCCGGTGGAACCTGAGGGAGAGTTCCAAACCGAGCCATTGCGCATCCTAGACAAGAAGGTAACAGTGCTCCGAAATCAAGCCATTGGACATGTAAAGGTGCAATGGAAACACTACGATCCCAATGAGGCTACATGGGAGCTATAGGATTCCATGTGTGTGGCACATCCGTTTTTGTTCAATTTTGAAGAGCATTGAGGATAGTGATAAATTAAGGGGAGGGGAATGCAATATCCCAATTTTGACCCCATTGCATTAAAATTGTACATGATGTAAATATCGTTATTAAATCATGGCGAGGAGCTTAAGGCCAAGGCCCCACCATGGATTTAGTGTTTGTTGTATCGACAAGTAAAATCGTTGCATATGGTTTTAGTGCTAGCCAAACACAATATAAAATGAGACATCATGTAAATATGCAATTAATAAAAATACCCGCAACTAGCTATCTCAATGCAACAAAGAGATGGGGGCATGATTTTGCAAGGAATAGGGAGGAAAATTATTCAAACCCTTGAGCCAATAGGGTAAAGGCAATTGTCAATGGGAGAACCCATAAAGATGTCAACTACCCTTTTTGTCTTATTCACCCAATCATTTATTTCTTCTAGAAGTTGGTTGAGGTAGTTAATGCCTTAGGGAATGGAAGAGTATGGCAGTCAAATTTGTATTGGGAAAAGCCATAATTTTTGGAAAATCGAAGTTTGACTTATGGGGCAAGTTAACACCCATAAATTGTTGCCCATTCCATTATTTACCCATGTGTTTCTCTTCCTCGCATAGCTGGAGCAAGCTGGGGCGATTTCATCCTGTTTTTCTACAATTTCCTCCATTCTCCATAGCTGGGAACTCATTTTTGTGTTGCACAGTGGATGGGAGAAGAGATCCACGAACTGGGGGTTTGAAGAGGCCATTTTTTTCCCCTGTGAAGCCATAGATGTTTCTGAAATCAAATTTTTTCTCCCAGGGTTGTTTTCCCCATCTACCATTTTCATTTTGGTTGCCATACCGTTTTTCTTCATACCCAAAATTTTGTATTTTGTTGTTTTGTGCACCCTTGTTTTGGTCTGAAAGACTTAGGAGTGGAAGAGGATTAGAATTGACTTGATAAACCTAGTGAAGAGAGGAACCTCACCGAAAAATCAAGAGGGGTTGGCTAATCTTCTATGCACACCCTGAAGAGCACTGGAATGGAAGGTATGGCCGAGGGACTGTGTAGCAGTGAAGGGAATAATTCCTTGTGTTGGGTGTGTAGGTATTGTGGATGCCAAGCTAGATATATCTTGTGCAGGTGTCCATAGCTCTGTGGTTGAGGTCACTAGCTTAGCAATTTTCCCTTTCCACCGCCTTAGCAGCTTGATAAAGCCAACTGTGGATTGGCTTGGCTGAATTTTGATGTGTATGTGGCTATGTGTGAGCATGGTGTTCCCTAGTTCCTTGTGGAAATCATGCCCGGCTCGGGGTGGCATTGGTGCTGAGAGATTGATGAGCACACTGACCTATGGTTGGGTGGAACGTTGCAACGGCATAGCTAGTTGCGGGAAGCTCATTTTCAAGAAAAGTGCCCTCTTGTATATTCTCTGCAATGTATTTGTTTTGCAATTATTATGAACATGTTGAATGTGTTGAAATGTATTTGCTTCCGTTGTATTTACATGTATTATGCATATGTACATGTCTTTTATTTCAATACATTTCTGGTTTTATGTTCATGGCGTTTGATCTCCGATTATGATAGACAAAGCAGTGTGAGTCGCGTTCTCTCTCTCGGAAAGTAGAGGGCAGGGGACGTAACACATTCTTCCAAGACAAGTGTGACTTAGAGTAAGAGGAATCCATCGAAAGGGATCTACAACACCGAGGATTTGGTTGTAATTCTTTCTGCTATTCATAATACAATGGTACATTTCCTTTCCCATATCTAATTGTTAATATCATTTATAGTGAATTTCCTTTGTCATTTACTTAGATTAGTCAAGTTGTTTCTAGTACAATTCACTTGGTCTTTGTTTGTGGCGAATATTCTATAGGTTCTTTCATCCACGGAGTTGGATTGTAGTAGCTCAAGGATAGTGAGGACAAACTTTGTTCGATAGGTAAGTCTTCCCTTCTTTATCCCTCATCAATACTTTATTAACTTAGGAGAATGTATGTATGCATTGTTCTATTTTGTTCTAGATTCAAACTGTTTGAACTAGTCATCAAGTCGACTTGTGCCCATACTCGTAGACTCATCCGTTAGCGAAAGTGAAACGATGTTCGTGCACCATTTTCAGGTGTCCCAGCTCTTGCATTCCGACCTGCGTATCACCTTCCAATTCATGTATGCCATACTGGATGTCCAACAGGGTGTTCGTCATGGAGTCCAAGTGTCGAGTAAGGCCATCGCCACTTGTCTCCCTATTTTGCACTTGACGAGAGAGACCCCTCTAACTTGGGCATGATGGCAATCCCTCACCATTGTTGTACTTTCTCCAACACCCTCGCAACAGAACACAAACTGCAGTCCAACACTCGTAACTGTGGACATATCATTGTCATTTGGATGATTGGGGAGTGAGTGCCCATTTACAGCCCTCTCACTGAGACTAAATGTGAGTGATGCCATTACCTCATTCTCTCCCTCCATCATTTCTACGCATTGAGTGATCATTAATGTTATGCATGTCAACTCTTGGGAGGGGGTGATATGAATGTCTCTCTTAGGCTTCGCACATGCATTAAGATGAGCCCCTCTAGAGAATGCTTTTGTACGACGTCAGTGTAAATCAAATCCCGGTTTCACGCACATGAAATTTGAAGAGCCCTCACTTGGTGTTAGCTAACGAGGTACAGTTCTGTAAATACTGTAACCTCAAATTTGAATTTTAACCTATCTGTCACAAATTCATTGGATAATAGGTTTGAAACTTACAGGGTTGTCAAATTCCGGTAGAGCAAATGGTCGAGAGGGGTTTTGTTTGCTTGGCGGCCCAGGCTCAAAACCAGCTGCTCCTGGAAGGCGACATTTAAATCCAACCATGCTAATGGTTGGTACAGCCAGGCCGAGTGCGATCCCTGGGTGATTTTGGCGGCTTAGATGCCCCTGGATCGTGGTTTCTCAGACCAAATGTTTTCCCAACAAGTCACAGGGCACTTAACCAACAAAAAAAAGAGAGAAACTTACAGGGTTGGCAGTAATTACCATATTTTCTGCCATATAACTTTCTACAACCTCCCACGGGCTACCGCTGCACCAGGTTTCAAAAGGAAGCCCTCAGTATGACGCTTAAGTGGGCTTCGAGCGCGCTCTGAGCAAGCTTTACAACTCCATACGTGAAGGCAATCTACCTCGTATGCTGCCACCAATTCAACCACGGTCTCATCACCATTAATGCATGGGGCCTATCTTGATACCAGTCCATCTAGGATCGGATAGTTTCATATACATATTAAAATAAAGCATTTTGAAAAAAAACAAAAACAAAGACCTTCTTCCAACTGAATTATTTTACATATAATTTTAAATAGTTTTAAACCAACAGACAAAAAAAATGTTTAACAGATTATGGAAACAACAAATGATGTTAAACACCAATATCATGGATTGGCATGAAACATAAATAATATTTTCCTAAAGCCGACAAAAAAAACACGAATAGAGGCCAAACTATTACTTTATAGTCTTGCATTCAATATATGATTACACACATATAGATAATTATCCAAAATGTTATGAAGAAGAATTTTTGTTAGTTCATGCCCCATAGCACATAGTATGTTTTTTTGGTTAGAAGTCAAATTGCTTTGATTGTGAAGTAGTTTGATTCATTCGTGGTTTTTAAATGTTTGTAAGAAAAAT
This sequence comes from Pseudotsuga menziesii, assembly GCA_001517045.1. NCBI lineage: Eukaryota > Viridiplantae > Streptophyta > Pinopsida > Pinales > Pinaceae > Pseudotsuga > Pseudotsuga menziesii. The sequence goes on from LPNX011089338.1 coordinate 273,033, forward strand.
TGTGTTAAAGAGAAATTTTAAAATTGTAATTAATATTTTGTTTTATTGGTAGAGCAATACATGGGACATAAATCCCAGTACGAGCAACAATAATTATTAGGAAAACAAAAACTAAATTTCTAAAAAAATCCTCATTCCTTGTCACGTTTATACACTTTGATCAATTAAATGCACTCATCATCATCAAAAACTTTTTTTCCAGAGGAAAAAATACCAGTCTTTGTTATTCATAGGAATCAAAAACATCATTTACATATACCATCTTTCTTGACAGAGAGAGAATATAAGAGACCATATCAACACATAGACATAAAATGAAACGAGCCTGCAAACAATGATCCAAAAGAATGAAATATAAAGTCTGATCATAGCAGACTTTTCTCATCATCACCATCAAAAACTTATTACCTCCATTGACATCAATTTCAAGACCATTTCTTTTCATTTACTAAGTTAGTTGTCTCTAAAAGAACATTTTATTACTCTTTTGTTAAATGAAATCCCTCATGGAGAGAGCACCATTTATCATGGTCTTCTCTTATATCCTTTGTATCGTATTGCCACCAATCCAATGTGGGGCGAACCCCATAGCGTCACTTCCAACACATAATTAAATTCCACCAAAAAGAAATCACCACCAACCTATTACTTGCATAAACTTAAACTTAAGAGCGGAAAAATGATGATAAATAAAGAGGTTGAGATTATGAAGAAGATCGAAGAATAGAGGAGACGAAGATCGGAAAATGGAATCCATGTTGTGTTGTTATTTCGAGGGCAACATGAAAAGAATGGTGTTACGTTTTGTAGTATCTGATCCACATTTTTGTGGTGGAAGTTAATAGAATATTGATTTGTCCAAGACGATACTTATATATATGATAATTTTCAAATATAAGTATATATATTATTGTTTAATGTTATAGTTGAATTCTTCATATACTGAAAATATATAAGTAATTGTATGTTAGAAATTGGAATAAATTATTTTACTTTATTTTATTAATTAGCATAAACATTTAGCATAAATGTAATCTTCTTTTGATCTTGATTTTGTTACTTTTCCAAAGGTATCATATAGATGAATCAAAAATTTGGAAAGTCCAACATATCGATTAAAGTGAGTGTAGTAGTGATGTTCATTTAACATTTATGGTACAGTTGTATGTATAGTAACAATGTGTATTTTTTCCACAAAATATATAACCTAGGGAAACCCATCGAGTACTTCCCCTCAATTTGGGGATGGTACCCAGGGTAAACCAGATTCTTTAGGGCTCAAGACCAATACAACAAAATACTTAAGAGCTCAAAATGTCACAAGCGGGAATTGATCATGGGCAAGGAGGGGAACAATCATTTCTCCCAACCACCCAAGCTACACCTAATTAACAAGTCACCATGTGTATATAATTTAAGTCGTCATAATCATATGAAAATGACATATGCCTCAAATGTTTCGTAAGCTCCCAACATTCAATGGTATTGACAATAATAAATTTAACGTAAATATGGTATACCTACTACAAATTATTGTACTGGTGAATTTCGTTGGTAAAAAAACCGAGGTTGTGATCTTATGCACAACTTCTTTAGTACTGCACAATTAACCCATTTTTTATTTTCTTAACAATGTGTTATAGGGGGTATAATTTTTGGTCCATGAGCTTTTAGGATCTTTTGAGGTGAAACTTGAAATTCATAGGAGCACTACATGTTATATAATTAAATTCCACTAAAAAGAAATGACTACCTACCTATTATTTGCGGAAACTTAAGAGCCAAAAAATGATGATAAGGAAATAGGTTGAGATCCTTGGGAAATGAAGGGAAACATTTGAGAAAATTGGGCGACATAAAAAGTTAAATGATGTCATTTGTCCAATGGGGTTAAGATTGAAGAATGAAGGAGATGAAGATCAAAGAACGAAGGAAATGATGATCGAAAAACAGAAAATCTATGTCATGTTGTCATTCAGTGGGCGACGTGAAAATAATAGTGTTACGTCTTATAACATCTGATCCACAGTTGTATGGTGGAAGCCACTCGAATGTCAACTTGTCCAAGATTACACTTACATATGATGATTTTCAAACAAGGGAATAAGTAAATACATATATTATTTAATGTTATAATTGCATTCTTCATACACTAAAAATATATAAGTAATTGCATGTCAAAATTTTGAACAAAATATTTCACTTTCTTTTATTAATTAGAATAAACATAAATTTAATCTTCTTTTGAAATTGATTTTGTTACCTTTCCAAAGGTATTGCATGGATGAACCCAAATTTTGGAAAGTCTAACATACTGAATTAAAGTGAGTGTAGTATTGACGTGTATTTAACATTTACGTTATAGTTGTATGTATAGTCACCGTGAGTATTTTTTTTCCATGAAATACATATCCTAGGGAAACCCACCAAAGTACTTACCCCCAATTGGTGAGTCACCATGTGTATATAATTTAAGTCAACGTAATCATATGAAAACGGTATGTCTCAAATGTTTCATAAGCTCCCAACATTCGATGGTATTGACAATAATAAATTTAAAGTAAATATGTTATACTTACTACAAATTTATGTATTAGCAAATGTCATTGGTAAAAAAATTGAGGTTGTTATCTTATGCACACCTTATTTACTGCACAATTAGCCCTTTTTTATTTTCTTAACAATTGGTTACATGGGGTAGAATTATTGGGCCACAAGCTTTTAGGATCTTTTGAGGTGAATCTCAAAATTCATAGGAGCACTACACACACACATGTATATATATA
>LPNX011089338.1:276674-295212 GCA_001517045.1 Pseudotsuga menziesii
TATATATATATATATATGTATACATATATGTGTATATATATACACATATATATATACATAAATGGAAATTGGGGGAAAACACCCTGAGTGAGCAATACGATTCCAGGGAACGTTCAATGGCTTTACTGAGGCAAAACGACCTCTACAAACCCTCAGATCGTGGATCTATTCTCCCATCCGTTGGGCATTACCAAAAAGGGATTTGCAACAAAAAACGACCTGGTAAAATGGGGAAAAACACCCTGTGAGAGAAATAAGTTTTCACAAAACATTTATGGGCATCGTAGGAGCTGAAACGACCTCCATACACACCCAAATCACAGGTCTCCTTTTCCCACTCATTGAACAACACAAAAATGGGTTTCCCATCTTGGAGAAATTTGGGAAAATGCATAAAACATGAGGGAAGCTCTCAACTTGCTCACAGGGGAAAAAACGGCCTCCCCAAACCCCAAAATCATGACCCCTTTCTTCCCATTCGCCCAACAACATAGAAAATGAATTATGGGCATGGAGAAATGAAGAACCGACAACAAATTGTGAGGGAGAGAGCTCAACAAGCTTTAGTTGCATGAGAGAGACCATCATGAATGAGAATGGGTGAGGAATGAAAGATGTGGGTGAATAATGGCTTGGGCATGCATTCCCAAGCATTTACTTGCCCAAGAAGTCAAAAACATGTTTTCCAAAAATGGGTGGCTTCCCAAATTCGAATTTGACTCCCATACTCTTCCCATCCCCTTGCATTAACTTCCCCAACAAATTTCTAAATGACTGGCACAAAAGACAAAATGGGTAGTTGACAGTTTTATGGGTTTTCCCCTTTGACATTAGCTTTACCCCCCTTGGCTCAAGGGTTGATTATTTCCACCTCCCTATTCCTTATGAAATCATGCCCCCATCTCTTTAACGTTGCGGTGCATAGCTAGTTGTGGTATTTTTATTAATTGCATAGTTACATGATGTCTCAAAACATATTGTGCTTGGCTAGCACATAAACCATCGACATCGATTTTTAATTACCGAAACATAAAACACTAAATCCATGGTGGGTCCTTTGCCCTGAGCTCCACACCATGATTTATTAACGTTATTTACATCATATGTAATTCAATACCATGGGGTCAAAAACTGGGGTGTTACATTCCCCTCCCCCTTCAACAACAGTGTCCTCAGTGCTTTACAAAAATTTATCAAAATGCTACACTGGCACCGCCCTCAGTGCTTTGCAAAATTGAACGAAAAGATGGGTGTGCCAATCGCATGTAATCCTCCAACTCCCATATAGTCATATCAGGACCAAGGTGCTTCCTCTGCATCTTTACCTGTCTAATGGTACGATCTGGATCCTCCTTGGTTCCACTTTGTGATTGTCTTGCATACGAACTCCTCCAAGTCCTTAATTGCATGCATTAGTACACACCACAGGATATTTTTCTAGGTCTTGGAGAATCCTTATCCTCAGCTAGGAACATTTCCAATGTCTTTGGAAACTAACAATACCTATGCTCAATCCCCAAGCAATGAGTCAATTCCCATGTTAGTATTCACAAGATTTTCCAAAATCATAGGTGAATAACATGCACATGTATATTGACACAAAATCAACAAGAAGTTGCCAAGTGAACCAAATACTTATCTGCATAAGTATCTCCTTTTGGTTCCATAGGTATCTGACTTGGCTTTATACAACCATGGCACTCACAACCCTGCCCCACCCCACACCTGGGTGTGCATTAAAAGGTAGCTCGGTTTCTGCAAGCCTCAGATCACCTGAAAATACCTCTCAACTGAGGTCTGACAGCTCTATTCTTGAGCCTAACACCTCTTCGGGTGCTTCAATGGCAGTTATGCTCAAGATCCTGCACCTCCCCTAGGTGCTTACCAAGCTCAGGTGCTCCCTTTTCGAACACCACAATGAATTTAATTCATATGTCAGATTCATTCCTATAAGAAGAAATTTATAACAAGATTTTCAAAACCATGGCGGCATCATATGCTCATGTTATATTTACAAAAAATCAACAACAAAAGTTTGATAAGTAAACCAAGTACTTATCTATATAGCACCTCTCAACTGAGATCTGGTCAGCCCCGCTTCAGATCCTAACACCTCCTTGGGTGCTTAATGATAGCTTTGGCTTAAGGGCCTAGCACCTCCTCCAAGTGCTCACCAATGCTCAGGCACTTCCTTTCCAAGCACCATAACCGATTAATTCACATGTCAGATTCATTTTCGTAGGATTCATTTCTTAACAAGATTTTCAAAATCTTAGATGAATCATTATGCACATGTGTAATTACAGAAAATCAACCAGAATTTTCCAAGTAATCCAATACTTATATGTATAGCATCTCTCAACCGAGATCTGGTCAGCCTCGCTTCATAGCCTAACAACTCCTTGGGTGCTTAATGATAGCTCTGGCTTAAGGGCCTAGAACCTCCTCCAAGTGGTTACCAATGCTTAAGCGCTTCCTTTCCAGACATCATAATACTTAGGGGTTATTCTCTTCATAGAGCCCCCACTCTCGTGACACTCCCCTTATGGTGTGAATGTGTGCGGAAAGAAGTCTAACCGGATGTATTACACCCTGGGTGTCCCCAGTGATGCACACCGGTGCCTAGCTGACTGGGGGGGAGAAGCTATGTACCCAATTATATCCTTCCAGAGGAGCCATGTACTCCATGTACATGTTTTCATTGTCTCACCTACGTTACATACAGACATGCAGTTCATATGAGATGTCATCATAAAAATATTCCAATCATAGGTTTTCAAACCTATTCCAAACACATCCCTTAGAGAAGCTATGTATCCAAGTACATCCTTCCGAGGAGCCATGTACACCCAGTACATCCTTCCGATGAGTTATGTATCCCAAACACATCCTTCCAAGAATCTATGTACTCCAAGGGTGTACTTTCATCATCTCACCTGCATTACATACAAGTCTGCTGTTCACATGTGATGCCATCATAAAAATTTTAATCATAGGTTTTCAAATCTATTTCATGCATAAAAATATATTTCAAATAAAAATTTGAGTTCACAATTCTACTTCCTGCAGAAAATCAGATTTTTTTTGCAACCATGAGGCCATCCTCATATTGTTTGTCTTTTGAAAGTGGGAGCACTCATCCCCTACTTACACATGCTATCTCAAAACTTGGACATTCACATACAACATGTCATCTTGACACCATTTTAAATAATCCAAACAGTCACAGTTAACAATAGGAAACTTCAGACATCAAGCAATGCAAGACAAGCATATCCATTGTTAGTGTGATTCAAAACCATCACAAGAGATCATAGTCTCCTATAATCAACAAAAAAACTTACAATCTGAAGTTTCAAAATCTGTTCTCTGTCTTGAGATCCTTCATTGCACATGGCAGCTTCCTGCCCTGGGTTTCATTGGGCACAACCACACTGCTTTGCTCAGATCATTCTACTCGAGTCTTCAGGAAGTCCTCATATGTATGCCCATACACACAAGGGCCATTTCCTCATGGAACTACAAGTTCACATGTGGGCTTCCTCGGCCTATACATAGACTCAACTTTACCTGCAGAACATCCTTCAGTGAACCTCCTGCAATATCCCGCAAGTCCCACAAAAGATCTTACATTTGTGAACTTTCTTGGAGCTGTGCAACTCGTAATGGCCTCAATCTTTTCAGGGTCTACATATATTCCTTTATCTGAGATACTGTGACCCAAATAATTAATTCTATCTTTATATAAGTCACAATTGCTAAACCTTGCATACAACTTATACTTCCTAATGGTAACCAAACCCCATGTCAATCTTGGAAAATACCTTTGCCACTCTCATTTGATCAAAGAGGTCATCAATCCTAGGCAAAGGATACTTGTTCTTCACAGTGGCTTTATTCAACGGTCTGTAATCAATACATAATTTGCGTGTACCATATTTCTCTTTCTTAAGCCAAACGGGTGCTCCCCATAGGGACACACTTGGCCTGATATACTTATTTTCCCACAACTCTTGCAGCTACATCATCAGCTCTAGAAAGTCTGGCCTACTCACCCTGTAGGGTGTCTTGGACATTGGTGTTGTTCCTGGCACAAGTTCAACTGTGAGATCAACGTCCCTCTTTGGAGGAAGCCCTAGAATTCCACCAGGAAAAACATTCCTAAATTCCTGCAACACATGAAAGTCCTCCAACCTAGGGGTCTCATTAACTGCCGCCTCCAAAACATGAGCTGCATACACTCTACAACCTTCCCATAGAACTTCTTCAGCTGCATTGCTGAAATCTGTCGACTAGAGATCACTTCTAGAATTCCTTTCACAACCCTTAGGTTGCCTTCTTCATCCAAGCACTCAAAAGTATTGTTGTAACAATCAAGCTTTGCTCTATGTGCTTCTAACCAATCCATTCCAATCAGAATGTCATAAGAACCAAGTGGTAGAACATTCAAATCTTCATAAGTGATCGATCATTCATAACCAATGGACATTTCCTTACTACCCCACTGACCTTCTTCTTGGTTTCAATGGCTAGTTGGACTAACCATGATCTTCTATGCTTTGACTTCTTCAAAGTGCACATCTCGACAAGTCTAGGGGTGACATAACAATCCCACCCTCAACTTCCACCACAGTTGAGTTATGACCTTCCCGGTGGTCTTTTAACACTACACAAATTTTAGGAATGGTCCCTGCTTCCTGACCCACAGTTTCAGCTTCTTGGGTGTTGTGGACTTGAACTTCATTCCCACTACGACATGGACAATACTTAATCAGATGGTCTCCTCCACATCCCCAACACTAGAGTGACTTTATGTTCTCTTGTGGATCTCTTGGATTTCTTGGTTGGACAAGACCAACTTTCCAGCATGCACTATGACTATGAAAAATGTGTTTAGGAACACCATTGTTAGTTGCATAACATTCTCAGGAACTTATAAATTACTTACCTGCATTTGGAAAAATCATATCCTCTTCTTTCAAAACAACGACTGTCTCAAGAGGACAATGGGGGTCAAAGGGGGCTTGCCCCCGCGGGTCGAGGGCAACGTCCTCGTTTTGTTGTTGTTATAAATCTACCCTTTTCACGCAATCTAACGCATAACCTCACTGCCATTTTTAAACTTTCTGGCTCTTGTAAATCCAACTGAAAAACCTGCTTAATTCTCTGTTTCGACGAACCTAGATTTTCCACCCGATCGACGAAACTCAGGTTTCTCTTTCAACGTGTCAGCAAAACTTGTCGAGTTTTCCCGACACGTATCGGCAAAACTCAAAATTTTCTCTCGACATGTCGACAAAATTCTGCTTTTGCTTCCGACACATCGACAAAACTCACCATTCTCTTTTGGTCGGCGGAACTCATCACTTTTTCAATGTGTCAACAGAACTCACTGAGTTCACCCGACACGTATCGAAAAAACTCATATTTTCTTGCCAATATGGGATTATTGACGCTTAGAAAAATTTTGAAAATTTTTCTTCCTTCTTTCATCGGCGAAACTCAACTTTTCCACATGACATGCATCGACGAAAATGAACATTTCCCCCAAACATGCATTGACAAAACTCGCCAAATCCTTCTGATGTGTGTCAACGGAACTTAGCCAACACAGGCGGCGTATCGACAAAAACTCACATTTTTCTGCGGGCAGGAAGGTTCCAACACTTAAACAAATTTTCAATTTTTTTCTTCCTTCCTCTTACTCATCGACTCCTCTTGGCCTTCCATGCTGACACTGTCACTACATTCTTGTCGGTGAAACTTAGCCAACCCAACCAAAATGTATCGCTTCAACTCATCCTTTCATGCTGACGCCATCGACGCAACTCGGGTAGTTCAACCAGCATGAATCGACGGAAACTCGACCAACTAAGCCGACACTAAACTTCAACACTTAGAAAAATTCTTGGACATTTTTCTATCTGCTGCTTTTCCTGCAGATGATAGAGGGTGATTCTACCTCTTTCAATTGTTCATCTTAGCCCATTGAAGCCCAATGCTGCAACCAGTGCTTTGATACCACATTGTCATGTCCCCTCTCATCCGAGAGGACGCGACTACACGTTGCTGCTATCAAATGGGCAATCTAGCCTCATGAACATAATAAATATAAATGCATTGAATATAAAAACATACAGAGATTCATTATACATGAGATAAACAACGAAAGAAAAACACATTCATTCAAGCATTCAACATGTTCATATATACATATACACATAAATGGAAATTGGGGGAAAACACCCTGAGTGAACAATACGATTCCAGGGAACGTTCAATGGCTTTACTGAGGTAAAACGACCTCTACAAACCCTCAGATCGTGGATCTATTCTCCCATACGCCGGGCATTACCAAAAAGGGATTTGCAACAAAAAACGACTTGGTAAAATGGGGAAAAAAACCCTGTGAGAGAAATAAGTTTTCACAAAACATTTATGGGCATCGTAGGAGCTGAAATGACCTCCATACACACCCAAATCACGGGTCTCCTTTTCCCACTCATTGAACAACACAAAAATGGGTTTCCCATCTTGGAGAAATTTGGGAAAATGCATAAAACATGAGGGAAGCTCTCAAAGAGATAAGGATGTTCTTTGAATGGGAAACCGATATGTTTTGGAGGACTCTTTTCAATCATGTCAAGACTACAGAGGTTGCTATTATAGGTGCACGCATCCTTTCCCATAGCATGGGAAAGTACGGGAAAGGATTCAACATCAATATGGGGACTTAGAAACTATTGTAGTCTAGATTCTAGCTAAATTTTCTTATTTTTGGGAAAACAATTTGCAATATGAATAGCAACCCAACAACTAGTTGTTTAGATTGGAAATTCAATTCATAAATACCTAGAGTTTCATGGTGGTTATGATAAAATTGTTTAGAAGTGGAAAAAGTCACTAAATGTAAATCCATGCCTTCCAAATTTAGAACATTCATTTCTTTGTCAAAACGTTTTTGAAATGTATTTCAATATGTTCTAAAGCTGTCATTAAAAATATGTTTTGAAATATAATTGCATGCAATTGGCTAGATATTATGTATTCATCAATTCTCATTACTCCATTGTTTCTATAGGGAAAGGTTCTTAAATATACATTAGGGATTCTTATTTGTGATTTCGATGTTATGATTGAGAAAGCATAACATATGGATGGATTTATCTCTACCTCGGCTATTCTCACATTGGTGGCCTCTTCTAGAGATATGACCAAGGAGTTTCTCAACACTCATGATCAAATTTCCGCTAGCAGAGCTCCTTTTGTAGCTACTAAGTACTTGATGTATAATTGTTCTAGCGTAGTCTTTGCGCCATATGGGACTTACTATAGGCAAGTGTGTAAGATATTCATTTTACAGTTGATGATATCTAGGCGCATAGATTACTTCCACTCCATAAGAGAAGAGCAAATCTATACTACGATTCACTCGGTTCATTCAAATTTAGATCGTCCTTTAAACTTTGGGGAAAAAATGTCATCCCTAGGAAATGATATAATATGATGGACTTCGACAGATAATACTATAATCACGATTCAACTAGTAGCACATGATGTCTCAATTCCATGATAAACAAACACCTTATGTTATGAGGTTCTTTTAACATCAGAGATATGTGCCTTACTTGGCCTGCATTGATCATTTGCGAAATCATAACAATTGATTGAAGAACATATGTAAGACAGAGCAAAACCTCTTCAAGAAAGTAATAGACAGACACCTTAATGTCGTGCATAATGATGAAGACAAAAAAATTCGAGATCTTGTGGATGTTTTATTGCCAGCTGCTATGAATAAAGACACCAAGCTCCAACTTACAAGAAAAAATATAAAATTCCTCATATTCGTATGGCATACTAACCATTTTGGATATTATGTTTTCTAAACAAAAATCAATATGCAGTTAGTTGATAACCAATAAATGTTATACATTTTAGGAACATTTTTCAATCTAAAATTCCCTCAAGGTTAAAGGTTATATGCTAAGTAGAGTTAGTATTATGCTTGAGGCCTTTTAGCTTGGGTAGCTAAATGAGGTTAAATTATTTAGATAAGAGTGTAAACTTTGTTTGGCCTATATCATTTGTCGTAAACACTTTTTATTGATGTAAACTTATGTATGATAAATGCCCACAATACTTTCCTTGTCCTAATTTATACTATACTTAATAACATGTATACACAATATTTGTCCTCAACCAAACCTAACCTAACCTATAATATTAATCTAGGAATTTCTCCTATTTTATTGATTTTCATATTCTTAAATTGATTAAAGGAAGGTTATAGTTGCATAGTGCTCAACGATAGCTTTTCGACGATACTAATTTTGCCAAATTTGGACTTCAAATGACTAAGTTACAACACTTTGAAGTTTTGGCATTGGAGCAATCAGGCGTTGAGAGTCAGTGTTGTTTGGTTGGCAGTTTGTTGGCAACGACGACTGTCGAACCCTAACATTGGATAGTCAGGAGCAGAAACTTGGCAGGTTTACACGACACTATTGTGTTGTTCGGGATGACTACCGACTTCTGAATGGAGGAACAATGGAATAGTCAAGATCCGAGGCTCGACAACATTTTGTTGCGGATTGAATATCTCTGACTGTAGACCCCCGATGTTGGCCAGTCGAATTCAACAACATATCATTCGACAACCTTGTAATTCGATAGTGGACAGTTGGCAGCAGGGAAATTAGCATCAGGACGTTGCAGATCAACGATCCAGATTGATCGACGACAGATTTGATCAACGGTTCCAGCTTAATCTAGGAATTTCAACTCCAGATTTGTTTTTTGTAGATTTACAGAGATGTTTGGACGTGGATTCATGGGTTTGATCCTTGATTTGTGCCAATTTGGTCCTAATTTAGCCATGGATCCTTATCCTTCAGGATATTTGGGGCATCAAGATTGATTTAGTCCTAAAATTACCATAGAATTCACGGATCTTCACCGGTTTGAATTCTCTATTTAAACGTTGCAGACATGGTTGGTAGGGGAAAGAGAGGATGAGAAGAACATGCATATCAAATAGAGAGATAGAGATACCATTGGTCAAACTTTCATTCAGATTGTGGACGACTTGTGGTTGGCATGCTTGAGGATGTTGCATTGCACATGAATGCTTGAGGTATCGCATTGGGTAAATTGTTGATCTTAAGCACAATATCGCCTTTATAAATTCTCAATTTCATTGTAACCTTTTCATTTGAAGAAATAATTGATCGATCGCACTAAAAGTGGACCCAAATATGTAGGTATTTTGTCGAACTCCATTATCAATTTCCTGTCTTCAATTTTGTGGATGTAATTCTCTATTGAAGCATTCTCCTTAAGCTTGTTACGTCCTGTTAATTCAACATTCGACACAATTCACATTTTATTTTCTTACTTGGGTAACTATAAAGATCCCGACATTTCCGGATCAAGCAGTTTTAACCCAAGAATTATGAGTATGTGAATGCTAACTAGGGTGAAGCTTAAACCCATTGAAGGAGAACTTGAGCCGTTTAATCTAGAAATTGGGCGTACACATTGAACCAAGAAAATGGTGGATGAAGGCTATCGGGAAGAAGATGAGAAGGCATTCCGAAAATGTTTCTACCAGATGGTTGAAAAAGTAGAGAAGTCATTTTCAGAATATCAAAGAACATTGGAGAAGAAGATAAGGAAGCAGATAAAAGCAACAGGGAGTACCTCAGGAAAAAAGGAATGTAACGGAGGAGATCCTCCTAAAAATCCAACTTCTACATCATCTTCATCATTGTTGTCTTCTTCTAATACTAGTTCTTCTAGTACTTCATCATATGCACATAAAAAGAACTCTGGGAACATTGACCTGAACACCCCATTGTTGAAGCTTGACATGAAGTATAATTTACCTATGTTTAATGGAGAAAATGATGCTGAAAAATTGGATGACTGGGTTAGGAAAATATAAGTTTATTGCAGAACCCAGAAGCTGTCTTAAAATGAATCCAAATTTCAGTTGTCCTCATTACGACTTGGAGGCACTTCTCTTGTATGGTGGGAGAGAAAAACTTAGGAGGAATTTCTTACTAAAGGTAAGGTGATTTCCTCATGGTATGAGTTTGTTTCAGCATTGAAAAAATAGTTTTATCCACTTGGGTATATGTAGTAGGCTATGATGAATTGACAAAGATTTAGACAAGGAAAAAGATAGAGTGTTCAAGATTACACTCAAGAGTTTAGGGAAAGGGCTTTAGTGCTAGGTATTCCTCTCTATACTTAAGAAACCCTTCTTAAATATATAAGTGGTTTACATGTATACTTAAAACATACTATCTTGACGTTTAACCCTTTAAATCTAGATGAAGTATGCATACATGCAACCCATATTGAATCTAAGGGGAAGAGTTATACTAATAACTATTCTAAGAAACCTTTCAAGCCAAAGGAAAGAAAGATCAAAGGAAAGGGGAAAGGAAAGTAGACAACCACCATTAAGAAGGAAGGTGAGAATCCCACATGTTTCCATTGTAAAAAGGGACATGATGTTTCACAATGTTGGAAGTTAGATCCATAATTAAGACCAAATAAGTATGGAGGGTACAAGGATAAAGGCAAAGCAAAGGATGTGTCTGTAGTGTTATTGGACGTGGAAACTGACTTTGGTGATGAGTCCAAAGTCTCAGTTGTTGGAGTCCAAGGTAAGGATAAAGGTATGTCGCTTTCTCATCATGCAAATATAGGTGCAAGTATATAGTCTTTTTCTAGTCAAGATGATAAGAAATCAGGTGAACTCTTTCATGTTCGAGTCATTGCGAAACATACAAAATTTGATATGTTATTTGAAAGTGGGTCTCAAGCAATTTAGTTTATGAATAAGTGGTAAAGAAAATAGGTTTATCTACTATACCTCATGAAAAAACATATCCATTGGTATGGGTTATTAATGATGCACAATTGCAAGTAACCAAGAAATGTATTATAAGATTTGCGTTTATGATAAGTTTAAGGACGAGGTAGCCCTTATTTGTATCATCATAAGGCTATATTCTACAAGGAGAAGAATCAATATCATATTTTTAAGGATGGTATTGAATATGTTATACATGCACATCAAATGAAAACAAGTCTAACACTAATATTTGTAGGTCAAAAGAAAAGGTTAGTGAATGCTAGCAATAATTTTTTGTTGATGATGATTAAGGTTAAAGAGAATAATGATGATGCATCCAAATCATTTGCAGGGAGTGATCCAAAGCATAAATACAAAATTTTAAAAATAATTTATGAATATGATGAAGTATTTTAGGAACTAACAAGATTACCACCCAAAACAGGGATTCAACATGAAATCCATCTGCAGCAAGATGTGCGACTTCCAAACATTAGCATGTGCTGGATGTCTATTATGCAGAGTGAGGACACAAAGAAGCAGGTTCATGACTTAGTTGGAAGAAGAATTATCAAGCCTATCACTTCACCATGTGGTTCACCAATTGTGTTGGTGCCAAAGAAGGATGGATCTTCTAGAATGTGCATCGACTACCGGGATTTGAATAGGATCATGGTAAAGAACAGGTATCCACTTCCACGTATTGATGATCTGCTTGATCAATTAAAACATGCACTTTATTTTGTAACTTATAATTGCGTAGCGATTACTATCAGGTTAGAATTTCTTAAGATGATATATGGAAGACTATTTTTAAGACAAAACATGGGTTGTGTGAGTGGCTTGTTATGCCTTTTGGGCTGTGTAATTCCCCATCTACTCTTATGCGAGTGATGAATGATGTATTTTGACCCTTCATTGATGATTTTGTCATTGTATACTTGGATGATATTCTTGTTTTTAGTCGCACTTGGGAAGATTATGTTGCTCATGTGAAACAGGTGCTTGATGTAATAAGGAGGGAAAATTATATGTAAATATAACAAAGCATGAATTTACTAAAACATATTTAGTGTACCTAGGCCATGTCATTGGTGGAGGGAAACTCATAGTAGACCCTTCCAAAGTTGAATTTATTGTAAATTGGCCAAGGCCAAAAACAGTTACAGAGGTTAGGAGTTTTCTTGGTGTATTTCAATATTGGAGAAAGTTCATAGCCGGTTTTTCCTCCATTGCAAAACCATTACATTCCTTAATGAGTGTGAAGTAATCTTTCCAGGGGGGAGGCAAGCAACAAAATTCTTTGACACTTTGAAGGAAAATATTAGCGCCACACCAGTTCTGGCATTGCCAGACTTACAATAGCCTTTTGAAATCGAAACATACGCTGGTGGTTTTCCATGGTTGTCGTTCTTATGCAAGGACGAAGACCGATCTGTTATCATTGTGAAACTTTTTAATCTATGGTAAGTAACTATCCTACCTATGATAAATAGTTATACACATTGGTACAAAGTGTTAAAAAATGGAAGAATTATCTAATGGGTAAAGAAACCACTATACACACTGATCATTAGCCACTTCAATATTGCACTCACAAACCAAGTAACAACATAGCATGCATTTTAAGTGGATGGGTTTTCTACAACAATTCCACCTAATTATAAATTTTAAAAAGGGAACTCAAAATAAAATTGTAGATATGTTATTGAGACCTCCAATAATCAATGCATCTATCATCTTACAAAAAATTCCTTTGGCTCATGACACTTATACATATACATACATACATACATATTAATATATATATTAAGAGATTTTATTTATATCATAACAGAGTTGAGTACATTCTAATACACATGCATCGACATGTTTGTAACTGTTTCATCCGGCATTTTCCCCAAAATTGACTCGACAAACTATCTTGATCCTATGACATATTACATAGTATCCTCCATTAAAAGTGGGGCTAAAACATCTTCACTCTTGGACTGATTATACCCTTAACTGCAGAAAACTATAGGCCTTACTTCAACTTGACACTTAGAGTCTCCTAGACCAAATACTAATTCCTGACAAGGATCTTGGACTGAAATACCCAGAAAAACTAACAGTTTCATGACACGACAGAGCACAAAAAAACTATAACAGAATGTATGGAAGATCTGGGATACCTCCATGGAGGTTACTACCTGCTGGAGATGGTTGGGGCATCGAGGTAGGTGGAGCTAGAGGATCCTGCATCCCAAGACCCTGCAAAATGGTGTCCATTTTCAGGTTCAAATGCTTCGATTCCAATTCCATCTCTTCCTGCCACTTCTCCAGCTTCACCCTGCTCCTTCTTCTCCCACGCCGAGCAACCAATTAGATTCTTCATCACCCAAAAGAGTGCCACAATTCTCTTGTATAGGCCGAGTATTCCAACGTTGTGGCCTGGATCAAGGATCCATTCTTCTGCCTTTTGAAATTCATCATGTAGAGTGTCCCTATCAAGTTCCGCCCAGAGCTACTGCTCAATCTTGTTGACATTTTGCTGAATTTCCTTGGGAAGGCCCAGTTCGAACATTTGGGCTTCCCACATGGACTTCCTCTGAGCCCCGTTCCTTTGTCGGCTCTCCTCCTCTTTACCCAAATAATATTTCCCCTTTCCTTTCTGCCCAACCATTCTTTCTTCAACACTCCTTCGCTGGTAAGATTCCATACACCAAATCCCCCACACCCCTCGAAAAACAGCTAAAATAGTTCGCAGACAACCTTCCTGATTTTTCCCACCAACCTGTGTCTTCCTAAATAGTAATTTCCTCTTTGAAACCATGACTAGAGCGGTACATGTTATGATATACCACTCATACTCCGTTGTCCAGAATATATCCCATGCAGTCACCTGGATCTCCCAATTTCCCCATTCATTTATGCACTTATGCCCATCATTCGATAAGATGGTGCATTGATCATGAGTCTTAGTGGGTTTAAGGTTGACGTGCCTTTCACCTGAAATCACCCTCTCAATGTCTGAACAACCTCCTTTACGTGTGGCGAGTTGGGCCCTCTCGATGGCCTTCCTTCCCCGTCTCATTGCTATTCCGCGTATCTTGGTGCATGAGGCTGATATAACTGTCCCTTGCTATCACATTTTTCATGTTATTCTAGTCCTTTTCCTTAACTACTTCGTGGGTTTTCATCCCAAGGTTAGCCAACTGGTCTGCCACCTTGTTCCCCAGTCTTTTGACGTGGTTAAAGCGAATAGCCATTCCCGAGTCCAAAATCTCCTTCAGACGTTCTAATTTCCCCTCCAACCTCCATGAGTATGCCACCTTGGAACTTTGGGTGCCATGAAGGAGTTTCTTCGCCATCTGGATTACCACTAGTGAATCTCCTTTAATGATTATAGGGGTCCATCAGTTCTCCTGCTTCATTTCTATACCCGGTAAGAGACCTTCTATCTCTTCTGCATTGTTGGTTTCCCAGTTGATGTAACCATACTTGAAGCCTTTCATACTCCCTCTGTGGTCATGGATTATGCGGCCATACATGGATGGGCCTAGGTTTCTCTTCGACGCACCATGAAAATTGATCTGTGAGCATACCCAAGGAGGAGAATACCATGTCTCTGTACTTGTTACCATTCTTATTATGCTCTATCATATGTCACCCGACTGTGCAATTCCTGAAAGACCCCAAGCATTTAAAATGGTGGAATCAGAGTCTGTACCCTCCCAGTTCGATCTATCCCAGTCTTTCATCTTTATTGTTTCCACCATCTTTCTTGCTATTGTATTCCACACTTTTTCCAGGGTTGAAACTTTCTCATGGAAAGTTCCACAATTTCGCTCCCTCCATATTTCGAAGATCACAAAAAGAGGAAAAATCTCCCATAATCGGTTTAGAATGGGGTTCTAGACAGGGTTATTGGTCCATTCAGATATCGTTTGGTCCAAGTTTTGCCTGACCCGATAAGATAATCTGAAATTCGTAGCACCTCGGTTCCATATAATTGTGGAAAATGAACATGAATCCAGGAGATGGGTTTCTGTTTCTTCTTCATTCATGCACAGGAAACACCGGTAAGGTCCCACCATACCTCTTTTTTTAATATTTTCTCCTGTTAAAATGCGTTTTCTCATTACTAGCCAACTGAAAATCATTATTTTAGGCCATAATTGTTTCTTCCACAATATTTGCCACTTCTGGTCCACTGGTTGGGTATTTTCCCTTGGCCATAAGTCATACGCCTCCTTCATGGTGAATGAACCCTTTGGGCGATATCCCCACCTCAGCTTGTCTTCCCCTGAGTGCACTCTAATTTGCTTATTGTTGAGGGCTTCCTCCATTCTTTCCACTTCCTCTCCTGGACTTCGACGTTCCCACCATTCCCATTTTTCCCAGACCTGGACTTCTTTGTCACTCTCCTAGTTTTCCCATATGTCTTCGACCTTTGTAATACCTTGGTTAATACATTCTTCAATTAGCTGTTGAATTCCCTCATCTTTTCCTAGAGGGGGGATTTGTTGCCAAGAATCCTCCCATATTTGATATTTCCATCCATTCCTAAATTCCTAGAAGCTATGGTCTTGGATCAACATCCTTCCCATCCAATTTGTTCTCTAGATGTGAGACCCTAGGGTATCTTCTGAGAACCGAATGAGAACTCATTTGTCCCACTCCTTTGGATAATTTATGTGCCATATCTTTGCCTAGGGTTCCTAATTATGGGTTACCCAACGCCACCACAGTTTGGCCCCACTCACCACATTCGCTTGTTCAGGGTCTCAAAGACCTAATCCCCCCCGATGCTTAGGGATACACAACGTTTCCCATTTTACCAGTGCCCATTTCCTTCAATCATTGGCCCCACTCCACAAGAAATCAAGCTGTATATTAATTATATCTCTTAGAATTCCTTTGGAGCTTCCAGGTTCATAAAGAGATATGTAAACATTGCCTGCATAACTGATTTTACTAGGATGAGTCTACTCACCAAGTTGAGGGGACACAAGGTCCAGTTGGTCAATCATTTTTTCATGATGTCCAATAGTTCTGTGCAAGATCCCTTCTTTGCTATTGAATTCACCAAGGGTGTTCCCATATATTTGGATGGAAGGGATCTCTCATGGAATCCCATGATACAACAAATGTCCAATCTTACAATCTGAGGGGTGTTGAAGAAGAAAACCTAGTACTGTTGGTTGTTGGTTTCCAGGCCCAAGGCTTAGCCAAAGTTGGATGTACATTCTTTGAAATTTCTGGCTTCCTAGACTGAGGGGCAACCCATCAACATGGTGTCATCCAAAAACTACTCAGTGAGTTTGAGTGTTCGCCCCTGGATGAACCTTGAGCCCTCCTAGCTCATTGATGTCTCGCATTTCCGAGATTGACCTTCCCAATCCTTCTACCATTAGAATAAAGAGGAAAGGGGATAAAGGGTCTCCTTGTCTTATTCCCCTTGAAGGTCTGATCAAGCCCAATGACACTCCATTTACTAATATAGAGAAAAAATATGAGGAAACTAAGATCATTACCTACTCAACCAAGTCATCATGAAATCCATAAGCTATAGCATTCTTCTCATAAATTGCCAACTTATTTTGACATAGGATTTATCTATGTCAAGTTTTACCATCATGCTCGAGATTTTCTTTGTTTTTAGAGAGTGAATAATTTCGTGGACCACGATAATGCCTTCCGTTATTTGGCAGCCTTGCAGAAACCCTGATGGTTCTGGAGAGATCAGACATGGTAGGAGGGGTTTGAGTCTATTCACAATGAACTTAGTGATGATTTTGTAGATAACATTGCACAAGATTATGGGCCTAAAATTGTCTATAGAATAATCCCCTTCACACTTCAGGATGAGAGTGAGGAATGTAGCATTGAGGGCTGGTAGAATCTTCCTTGAAACCCTCGAATCTTAGAAGTTCACCGTAAAACCATCCGGACTTGTGGCCTTACCACTTACCATTTGGAAGACTGCTTCTTCCACTTAAGTGAGGGAGATATGATTCATTAGCAGATCATTTTGATCTTGAGTGATGAGATATGGGATGTATGTTGTTATTTGATCATTGTCCCCACTTCTTTCCTATCTTGGTTCAACCATTATGTCCTTGAAGTGTTGGTTTAAGATTATTTCAATTTCTTCCCTTGTTTCCACCCTTTCCCCTTTGGAATTTTTAGTTGATAATATTTTCTTCTACAGTCTCATTGGAATAATAAATCGCTAGAAGAATTTTTTATTTCTTTCCCCCTCTTTTAGCCATCCAATCCTTGATTTTTGGCGCCATAGGATTTCCTTTTGCCTCTCCCTCTCTTCAATTTTTGATCAGAAACTAGTTTCTTTCCTCTGCATATTAATTGCGTATCGATTGTTCATCCCTATGGTCTGGATATCCTGCAGCAGTGTTTCCAAGATTTTCTTGTTTTCACATTTTTTGAAAAGTCTAGATGGCCTAGCCATAATTGTTCATACCTGAATGGTTATTTGAATTTCGATCCTAGCCCGCTCCACATTAATTATTCTGGCCAATGATATAATCCATATCTTGGGAGAATTGCTGAGTGAATTTCATTACCTAAGTCCATTATTGATTGTGAAACCAAGAATCTTTCAAGGCACGTGGCAATGTGTCTGTCCCCCTTTCTCTTGTTGTTCCATGTAAACCTTCCCTCCCCTGAGATGATGTATACTAATCCTAAATATTCAATAGTGTCTCTGAAGATCTCATATTATTCTTCCAATTGGCGCCTACATACATTCTTCTCCTCCAAATAGGGTATTGATAAAATTTCTCTTCCCACCCGCGTTGTGGGGCCCATAAACATTTGTTACTATTCCTTTTATTGGGAAACCAATTACTTTTAACTCCGCTGAAATGAAGCATTGGTTTCCATGGAATCCCTCTAAGTTCACCCTATTGGGATCCTATAAAATTCCCAACCCCCCCCGCATAACCTCTTGCTTCTATGCCTATTCCTTCACTACCTTTGAAGATTTTTTTCCAATTTCCTGGAGTTGAGTTGAAGGGCACATAGTTTCTTGAAGAAACACAATGGATGGATTTGTCCTATTTATATTCTTGCTTAGAGTCTTTATTTTTTGAGAGTTGTTTAAACCCCGAATGTTGCATGATATGATATTCATTAAAGTAGATCATAAACTTTGGGTTGCCTTTATGGTAGGATTCTGACCCGATTCGACCAATCGTCGTCCTACTTCCGCTACTCTCTATTTCTTCGTTTTCCTTCCTATATTCTTACTTGGGTCCTCAAACTTCCTATTATTCTCCTTGTGAGAGCATGTATCAATCCCTAGTTGATTAGTCGCCTTGGCCTTGAGAATGGATTCTTTTAACATAACCACTTTCTCTTGTGGGACATATCCTTTTTGAACATCTACACATGATTTCTCGTTTCGTTCCAAATTCAGATCTCCTATGTCCATGTCCTCCGCCTCATCCCCTGTGTCTCGATCTATATTGTCTAGTGTCTTTCTTATATGGCCTCATCCCCCGACTTAATGAGGATCTCCATTATCTCCTAGTGGGCCTGATCCCCCTACTTTACTTCTAAATGCTCGAAACCACTTATACTATGAAACGAGAACTCGACACAGTTCTCGTTTTTCTCTCTCCTAATTTTAGTAGCTATTTTTACCCCCGTTTCAAAAATGGTTGA